>CAODLS010100828.1:0-30644 GCA_948243855.1 Flueggea neowawraea | reverse complement strand
ATTTGAACCTCAAATGATTTAAGTGATGTTGGGTGTTTGAAGATGTTTGAGGATATTTAAGAGTGTATTAAAAAATAATTTGATGATTTGGAGGATGATTTGATGTTTGATGATGAATTATAGATGTAATTTTTGAGGATTAAGTGTTATAGAACCCCGAGGGAGGTCCGACACACTTTTGGAAGTATGAAACGTCGAGTATGTGACTGGAGTAGTGAACAACACACGTTGTTGAGACAAGCAAGATGTACGTTATTTGGACAAGGAGCATAACGTACGAATTTACAACCACGACATACATACCCAACGTACGTTATCTGGTGTGCAATGATGATCAACGTACGTTGTATTATGTTTGTACCAGATCCGTGGCTACTAGATGCATCACAACGTACGTTGATGGTGTACGACGCACGTTGTGGATGACAATTATGTACGTTGAGCATGAGAATGACGTACATTGCTTTGTTATTTCACTGAAACAGTGCGTTTTGATCAGCCCATCTTTTTAAACCCCAAACCCAACCCTCTTTGTCATTTTCCACCATTTTCATTCAAAATTCTTTCAATCTCGTATGGGTCTCTCTCTCCTTGGTCACCCATCATTCCTTAACATCATCTGAGGTAATATCAACATCCTTTCTTCCTTTAAAACTCATTTTCATGCATTGATTCATGAAAATACATTTTAGGCCGAAAATGAAATGAGTTTCAATTTTCGGATTATTCTTGATGAATGGATGTTAGATGATGCTAGATCATGTTAGATAGGACTTAGATAAACATGATTCAAGCATTGAATCGAAAGATTTGATGAATTTTTGGTGGACCTAGGGTTAGGTTCGGGTTTGATGATTTTTAGGACGATTTGGAGTTTATTTGTGGAATCTGAGTTGGATTCATGTTCAGGGGATCGATTATAGTCAGGATATATGATTGGTTTCGATATTTGTCGATCGAATCGATAGTTCTGTATTTTTGGGAATAAATTTATGGCTTTAGCTAGTTGTGTAAATTTCTGGAAAGTTGACTCTAGATTTGTAATTTTTGAAAATTGGGAGTCTAGATTTGTAATTTTGAAAAGTCAAGGGCTAGATTTATAATTTTGGAGAAGTTGGACACATATTTGTAATTTTATGAAATTAGGCTAAATTTGCGATTTCTTAGAGTTAGGAAAGAAATTTGAGGATTTTGACTTATGGATTGTCTTATCGGTAATCCTAGGATATTTTGAGGACTGTTTTGAAATTTGTCAAGTCTCGATGACTAAAACATAATTTTACACTAGTCGGGGACCAAACTGTAATTTTACGTGGATGACATATTTTGGGTTGAAGGTGATGGATTCACTCTCGATATAGATTTTTAGTGACTTCGAGAGTCCGAGTCTGCATGCATTGCATTCATATTCAGTAAGACCACAATACCGTATTTGACTATGTTGTATGTGTCTTTGCTCTCAATTCTGTTCAGCTCTCGAGGCGACAAGTCCTTTACTGGTGGACCGTGACTTGATTATTAGCTCGGTGTCCAGGTGAGTGGATGACAACGTCAAATACATAGGCTGTGTCTTCTAAATTATATAATTTTGATGTGTCGAACCGTTTGCATATAATCTGGTATACTTAAAAGATAGGAATCCTAAAATTTGACTGTGTGAAATCGCTGTTATGAAAATAGATTTCTCTTTTGAAAATTTTAAAGGTATTTGAAAATAAATATTATGGTTTAATATTTATTGCGAATTTTGGAAATAAATCTTTTGTATGGATTTTAGAAATGCTTTGTAGAAAATATTCTTCTTGGATTTAAGAATGTTTTCTAAAACAAATATTTTGTTATGAAATGACAGTTCCAATATGGAAAAGAGTAAATGTATTTCAGCGCTTTGAAATATTTTTGGAATAAATATTTCTGTCTGAAAATTTGAAATGATATGGAATTTCGAATGCTTTTGGCAAATATTTTTATTTGGGATACCCAGCTACAAGATAGCGTAGTTTTGATACACTGGTGATGTATCATTTGCATAAGTAGCTTATACTCGCCTTAGTGGCTATATTATACCATAGTGCCTAAGTGGTTGTTATCGAGTCCGGTCGACTTGACATATTTTATTCAGGTCCCATAAAGTTTTGAAACTATACTCTGAAAATACTTTGAAAGTTTTCCGTCTGAAAATGCTTTGAAAAATGGTTTTCGTCTGAAAAATATTTTGGAAATATTTTGTCTGAAAATACTTTGGGAAAATTTCACGTCTGAAGCTTCTGTGGGAAAATTTCTTTGAAATGCTTTGAAAAAGGAATAATAATAATAAACACGAGTTTTGGTAAATCTTCTAAAAGGAAATATTTTGGCTATTCTGAACTTTAGAACGTAAATGTTCTTAGTAAATTTAATAATTTATTTAATCAATTTGGGTGATTGTCTGTTGTATGCCTTGTATGGAAAGGATTTCGAAATGGTTTTAAAAACCATCATTGTGTTATATATAGTGTGTATACGTACGTACACTTATATCTGCATGTGGTATGTTTTGAAATATTTTGAAAACAGTCTTTGTGAGGCACATATGAGGCGGTCTGAAGTATTGTCCCTCACTTGGTTTGATCCATTTTTCTCTCTTTGTTCTATATACTTCACTTTTCAGGTACTTTATAGCGGTTGTTGATCTTCAGCACTCAGTGAGGAGTTTTGCCAGTAGTGAGTTCCCTATTGTTCGGGCTCGACCTTTGTTCTGTTAGATGTTCCACATACCGAGTAGTGAGTTATAGATCTGTAATTGAATTTGAAATGATTCAAATGTTTTCAATTATATTTATTTAAATAATGATTTTATTATTAATATTTGGGAATATTATTTTTGAAACTTATTTTTGTTAAACGATTTTAATTTGTCTAATAATAATGTATTTAAATAATTGTTTTGTACTATGAGGCTTGTGCGGAATGGGTCGGGTTTTCACAGGCGGTCCGCCTCATACGCCGGTCACGGGCCCGACTATGGTCGTGACACTTGAAGACCTTTTCTGCTTGATTTAATTTTCTAACGAAAAAATTAATTTCTTGCAAAAATATCACGATTATGAAAATCTAACATTTTTGAAGTTTGGGTATCTGCGCGTTTCCATAATTAGAAATCTGTTTGCCAGCTTCTATTTTTAAATTTTTAATTAAATTAAATGTGTGATTTTCTCCATAAAATAAATAAAAAGAAAACAATAAGATTCATTATAGACTTGTATTTTTTTAAGCCGGGGCTTGTTGACTTGTATATATTGCATGAAAGGGCAATGGAGAAAGATTGGTCACGAATGAGTTACGTAGCCATAGACGCCACCATCACCAGTCGAGACAACTGTTCGATTGTTCATAAAAGAAATATTGAATTGCATGTGCGATTATTATAAACGTTTATGAACATTTAGATGTGCCTATTTTTTTAACAAAATTTTAAAAAGACTAAAAAAATTGAAATCTTTTCATTTCAAGCCTTTTAAAGGTTAACAAACATTTTAAAATTTATCTCAACAATTTACTCTAAAAAAGAAGTATAATTTTTTTATTTTTTTACTATACAATTTATTTTACAATTTACTTCTATAAAATTTACCTCAAAAAAATTTGAAATTAATTTTTATTGAAGAAAAAAAAATAAAGTTCGAATAGAAACAAGAGCAATCGGGTACCAAGATTAAAATCGTTTGATTTAATTTGTTTTGAATATAAAATCACGAACCCAGCTTTTAGTTGGATTTTGAACTTTTACAAACTAAATATTGATTGATTTTGTTTAGTTTGTGCAGTTATAATACAGTTTTATTTAAAATGTCGCACTTTTTTGCTACTTTATTAATAATATTACATTAAGCTCATATTTGAAAAGCAACAATATTACTTCGAGGTTTCCGTAACAAAACACAAAACTGTTCAAAAGTCTCCATCGCCATCGCTGCTCAATCAAAACAAAAAAACAACCTAATCAAGACATCACCACAAAAAATCTCACATAATACATCAAAACTTTGTCATTATAAGCACGAATACAAAAATACAAAATTTTAAATTAAAAAAGAAAAGAAAAGAAAACAATCAAACAATACACCACCACTTTGGATTTGCGAACCGAGGCGAGAAGATCTTCAATTCCAGAGTATTTCTTAATTCTAGATTGCGACTTGAGCTTCAACTTGGCAGTGACTAGGGTTTGCTAAGGAGAAAGAGGAAGAGATGAGAAAGAGAGGGTAGTTAGGGTTTGTTGAGGAGGGAGAGGAAGAGAGAAGGGAAGTAGAAGAGAATTGCGAAGTGAGAGAGAGGCACATGAGAGAGACAAGAGCATAGAGAGAAGAGAGAATGGTAGAGAGAGAAAGAGGCAATCTAAAATATGAAGATGAGATGAGATTTTAATGTTATATATTATGGCATTATTAAGATTCTGTTTTAAAATTATGGCATTTACACAACTAAAAGTTTGGTATCCTAACATTTTTAAAAATACTAAACTAGTATTTTTATTTGTACAAATATATCATTTAATTAAGGTATATAGTATAATTAACTCTATTTTATGTGGTCATGCTGGTCCTACATGTCCGTTTTGCTAAACCATCGCATATTAATTATCGTCTTACTACAAATTTATATATGTAATTATGTATAATGGTAAGGACTATTAAACATAAATCTATTTATATTTTTTTGTCTTAACCATAAAGTATATAGATTTCATCTGACAGTCTTGAAAACTACCTAGGAGGTATTAACTTGCAATCTTATATGATGTCTTAATTTATCACTATAGATTTACAGTCTAATAGTTACACTAAGATTCTCTATATTAAAAAAAAAGGTTGTCTTTAGCAATGAATATACAAAGAGAGTTCTCGAAATGCATAAATACGACTAACATGGGCCCTGGCCAAAAGAAAATGGAACAAAAAGAAGAGTTAATGTAGACATATGTGTAATGCACAAAAGAGAAATGGAGAAAGATTGGTCATGAATGAGTTAAGTAGCCACACCCAACCATCAGTCAACAAAATTCAATTTCATGCCTGTGCTATTATTACTAACTAGCAAAATATTTATACTATGCATGATAAATTATAATATTTTTATTTAAAATTAATATATAATATTTTTCTATTTCAAAAATATTTATAAAATTA
The DNA here is from genome assembly GCA_948243855.1 of Flueggea neowawraea. Lineage (NCBI taxonomy): Eukaryota > Viridiplantae > Streptophyta > Magnoliopsida > Malpighiales > Phyllanthaceae > Flueggea > Flueggea neowawraea. The sequence goes on along the minus strand of CAODLS010100828.1, from coordinate 25,476 downwards.
TTATTTTACTGAGAAAAATCAAAATATTAAAAAACCAAGAGAGATATTATAATTATTAAATATTTAAAATTATTATTAAATTTTATAATTTTATTCATAATTTTTTTATGAATTAAATATATATATTTTTTAAAGAAGTATATAGATTGATTAAAATAAAAGATTTTAATTCATATATTATAATATTAATTAAGTGAAAGCATATCCATACTTTGAATTAAGTCAATATAACTAATATTATTATAATTTGATTAAAAGTATCAAATTACCATTAATTTTTTTATTTAATTCTCTATTTTAAAAAAACTTAATATGTTGATATTTTGCTAGTCTATTCTAAATCATTTGCTAATTAAAAATTTATATATCAAATTTACGAACCAAAATTTTCATCATAGCTTTAAATTTATATAACTATATTTATATGTGAAATAATATATATATTGATTGAAATGAATATATTGATACATTTACTAATTTGTTTTTGTTATGTAATTATTGATTTTAGAAATTTTTTTATATTATATTACAAAAAGAAAAAGAGAGAATATATTTAAAAAAATCATCGCATGTCAATCAATTAAAATGCCATTCGTCAAAATTTTTCAAATTTATGACAAGTGACTTCTTAGTTTAAATTAATAAATAATATATTTTGTTTCAAAATATTTTTAAAATTATTAATTTAATGAGAAAAATCAAAATATTAACAAACCAGGAGAGAAACTATAACTATTAAATATTTAAAATTATTAAAAAAATTTACAATTTTATTCATAAATTTTTCATGAATTTAATATATTTTTTTCTGGAGAAGTATATAGATTGATTAAAATAAAAGATTTTAATTCATATATTATAATATTAATCAAGTGAATGCATATCCATGTATTGAATTAAACCAATATAACTAATATTATCATAATTTGATCGAAAGTATAAATTACCATTACTTTTTATATCTGATTATCCATTTTCAAAAAGTTTAATACGTTGACATTTTGCTAATCCATTCTAAATTACTTGTTAACTACAAATTTATATATCAAATATACGAACCAAATTTTTCACCATAGCGTTAAATTTATATAACTATATTTATGTGTAAAATAATATATATTAATTTAAATGTATATATTGATACATATACTAATGATTGTAAACGGTAACCCAAGACAACATACTAATAATTGTAACACCAAGACCAACAGTCAAAAAAAGCCAACATGATTCGAAGGAGTCTCAATGGCAAACGTCTACTTTGGCACAATCTAGTAGACATACCAGATTCATCACGCTCCTCCACTGTCATAATCTAAATTAACTATATAAAGTTCAATTGCTAGCACTAAAGACTTGATTGCACAATTTTAGCAATAGAAAGTCTAAAAATTTAAAATATGAGACATTTGGAAAGATGGTTACTCATCAAATCGATTGAATTGAATATTTGGGAACTTCTGGCTCACTGATGGGAACTAAAGCATAAAAATAAATCATAAAACAATTGGGAAGAATTAAACAATTTAGGAAAAAACAATTCTGTAACTTACATAATTAGTAATAGATGGAGGAGAATGAGTCATACTAATCTTTCAATGATATAGATGGATAGCAAGAGAAGAGGATGATGAGGTAGAAATTTTTTGTTCAGTGAAACGTTGATCCAGGGAAAAGAAAAGTCATTAATGGAGAGAGGAAAAGATATTGAAATATGTAGGAGAAGTGGTGAGAGGGATAGAAACCGAGGGGACGAGAAAGACAAAAATAAAATATTAGGCTTTTTTTTCAAACCGATGACCTTCAGTTATCATTTAAATGAATTCATTGGTGACTAAACGTTTTCTTAATCAGTTTGTAAAAAAATGCTTTTAGTATTCATTTAAATGAATTTATTGGTGCTTCAACATGTCAATTGACTTAGAAGACATATGTCAAATATATAGGAAGTCATTTATCAAAAATGAGAAAAAACTCTCTAATTATTATATATATATATATATATATATATTGATTTATTTCACAAAAGAAGAACTACACAATTGACTTAGATATAAGGTGGAAGCCGTCTAGCGCTTCTATCTATAGAAGAGCCAAAAGTTTTATAAGCACAACATGGAGAACATGAAGATCAATGTGAGGCAGAGTAGTATTATATGCCCAAGCCAAGAAACGCCCCAGAAGCATCTATGGCTCTCCAATTTAGACTTGTTTCATGGAAGAACACATTTTGTTCCTTTAGTTTATCTTTATAAACCAGATGGTTCTTCCAGTTTTTTTGACAGTAAAGTCCTTAAAGAGGCTCTAAGGGAAGTCGTCGTTGCATTCTATCCGATAGCCGGGAGATTGGGACGAGACGAGAATGGAAGGATTAAGTTACAGTGTAATGGGAAAGGTGTTTTGTTCAGAGAGGCAGAAGCTGACTCTTCCATGGATAAGCTTGGTGAGTTCATTCCTAACGAAATGGTTAAGCGGCTTGTTCCTGTTGTAGATCCTTCAAGTCCCATTTCTTCCTACCCTCTCTTTGTTTCTCAGGTATTTATGAAAGAATTATATTTAGATTGACAAGTAGAATGGTTAATATATTTTCTGAAAATTGAATTCTGACTCTATAATCAAATTTTTAGTATTACTAAACTACAATTATTTTGTATATGAAGGTATCTATAGAGTTTAACCAACTAATAATATAAACAATAAATCAAACTAAAATGGGTCAAATTACTAACCTTGAATGCAGCAAAAATCAATAAAAAAGGGATTGAGTTCATCTACCGGTCTTACAAACAAATTACGGCCGTTTTAAGACGGGAGTGTTTGACTCACTCAAAATCTAGATGTCACACAACGATCAAAGTAGGAATCTCAATGATGTCCAAAATTTTTATGTTCAATAAACTTTAATATTTCTACTGTCCTAAAACTTCCTTAATCATTTCAGTCAAACCGCTTAGAAAATATTTTTGTGTGAACGAGCTCTTTTTTTTTTGTTAAGTGCTTCAATCTCATAATTGCGAGATTGGATTAGTTTATCTTAGGCATTTAAAAAAACTCCCTTCGAGTTTAAGAGAAAATTGGTAGCAAGAATTATTTTCAACCGTAAATGTTAGAATGTATAGCCCATTTCAATTGTTAAAATTGGTTGGTAAAGACGTAATTCTAACGTGGAGTTGTGACTTACAGGTAACTAGGTTCAAGTGCGGTGGAGTGTGCCTTGGAATAGGAATCCATCATTTGGTGGCGGATGGGACTGCAGTCCTTCACTTCATCAACTCATGGTCCGATATGGCTCGTGGTTTTCCCGTTTTAGTTCCACCATTCACGCACCGAACCATTCTTCGTAGCCGAAACCCACCCGACCCAGCCTTTGACCACATTGAATATGCTCCACCTCCAACACTTAAAAGCCAAACCAACGACCAACCTAAAACCAACTCTCTGGAAGCCCTCAACCTCTCGGTTGACCAACTCAACGCATTAAAAGCCAAGTCCCACAACAATGACACCCAAACCAGGTACTCCACTTATGAGATACTCACTGCCCATATGTGGAGGTGTGTGTGCAAAGCCAGAAACCTCCCTGATGATCAAGAAACAAAATTGTACATGTCAATTGATGGACGGTCACGATTGAATCCTCCAATCCCACCAGGGTATTTTGCAAATGTAATATTCCATGCTACACCAGTTGCATTATGTGGTGAGATTGTGTCAGAACCATTCGCTCGAACCGTGGATAGACTAAACAAGGAAATAAAGATGAGAGATGATGAAATTTAAGATCAGCCATTGATTATTTGGAACCTGTTGGTGATCTAACGACTGTAATGCATGGACCTCACACTATGAATAGTCCAAACCTTAAAATAATTAGCTGGATAAGAATGCCCTTTAGAGATGCTAATTATGGGTGGGGACGACCTTTTCACATCAAGGGGTCGAATCCCGTGGAGGGTAAAATACATATTTTGTCAAGTCTAAATGAAGACGGAGGTTTATCATTGGTTATATGCTTGGAGGTAGAATGCATGAAATTATTTCGGAAATTATTTTATGATTTAGATTTGTTAGGGAAATGTAGACTTTAGAAAATAGTATGTAATAATTTTATTTTGTAAGTCGTCTTAATTTGAAATGAAAAATTTAGTATTAATTTTACTAGAAAAACCGGAGAATAATGTCACGGAGATTAACAGACTTTAATAATATGAACACAGCATGCAAAATAATCAAATTAAAAATTTAATTATTTTATTTTTCAAATTCAGAGACTCACCAGCGTCGGAAGGTGTCGCGGGACCACTCATGAGTCGTGACCACCCTCCAGTCGTCATTGGTAACTTGTGGTTGGGAGTGTTTCGTCAAAGAAACAAAAACGAAACTTATGTTTAGCTCAGACAACATGTCAAAGATGAATCATGGCTGCCGAATATAATTATTAACGCGCAACCTACATTTGCATTGCTGTCTACAATCACAACACAAAATGCTCAATCAAAATTCCTAACTGCATCAATTAACATACTAGGAACGAATTGGCAAGTCTTGTATGGCTGTAGTGACTGATTCAGTGACAACATAGTTCCCTCTGCTGCCGAATTCACACAAAAATAAAGGATAAAAACATCAATTCACTAAAAAATGTAAATTACCCATCAATAGAAAATGTAAACTTCTCATAGTAGCTGTACATGCCAGTGCACCCAGGTCCCAGAGCGTCCAAGTCAAGTTCACTCACAGTAGCTGAACAGTAGTAGTCAGTGGAGCATTACTTGAAATCTGCTTCATTAACTAATCTTCTGTATTCATTGAAGTAAAGCTACTAACTGCACCTAACTGAGATGCAAGCTGAAACTAGATTGATCATGAGAGCAACAACACTAACAGTTAGCTGGAACTGCACAAATTTCTGAATGTTGATTTTGGCAGCTGTAAGTTAATTACATAATGGAAAATAAGCAATTAGCTAGTCAAAATGAAGCCTATACGGCAGCCATTCAAATTCAAAACATCAAAGTCTTAAAATAACAAGATCCGAACACTCAAAAGTCTTATCAATGAATCAATTCTCAATCAGCTGGTTTTCACTATTTCCAATCATAAATACAAGTTTGTTAGTGCCAATACCTCCAAATTTAAATACACTGCATCTCTAGTCACCCTTTAACGGATTACTGCTCCTATTTTAGGTAATTATAGTTTTATTTGACTTTTTAAACAGATTTAATAGAAGATTCAGAAAATAAAATGGACAAACATGAGAGAATACTGTCAGAATATTCAATATGAAATTTCATTTAATGAAGATGCCATTAGTGTTTAGTCTCTTCTCAATTACATTAATGGTTCTGAACCAATACCGAACCAATCTTTACTTTTTCTTTCTCGACTGAATTGGTGGTCACGGGTAAAATTAAAGTCGATAAAACAATGAACGAACCGATATGACTCACCGGTGGGGCGGGCCAAACAGCACCCAAAAAGGAGCGGATATGATTTTGTTGTCCTTGTATGCCTCGCATGTATGCGTCCATTAGTCCTGAGTCCATTTGCTCACTCTAATCGTTATTTTTTTATTTAAATTAGAAAAGGACAATTATTTATTATTCTTACCCCTTTTTAATTTATTATGCTCCCTAAATTAGGAGTTATTATATTATATAGTATTCATATTTTCATTTTACGTTGTCTTAAAATTTAAACTAACTCTATTTATTCAACTCATTTTTCATACTCCCTCCGACCCTTTTTTAGTTCATTTTTATTTTTTTAGTTGTCCTTAAATATAATCGACTTTCTATATTTTAAATAAACCCTTATAATGCCCTTTCATAAATATATTAATTTTTGTTACACTTTTTGAATTTAAACATATAATAATAGTGTATATTAAATGCAAATGGAAAAAGAGTAAAAGTAATTTATGAAAGTAGAGTGGACTAAAATTAATTAGTTTTCTTAATTTGTGTGTATTTGCAAAGTGGACTATAAGAATTTGATAAATAATTGTTATTTCATGATTCGTACAACAATATCGACAATCTCATATCTACATACAAAAGGTAATGACAATAATAAAAAATAAATGAATTAACTAAAGATACTATAATTCACTATTTATATTGTTTTTAAGAAAAAAGTTACGGGTTGTTTAGTTGAGAAAAATTTTTATTATTTTCTAAAAAATTAAAGATGAAAAGATGAAAAATTTGTTAAAAAAATTTGAATAGTACATATATTTTCTAAATATTTTTAATTTTTAAAACATAGAAACAAAATAAAAAACAGAAAACTGTTTTCTAACTTTTCAAAGGCAAATAAATAATCATGTGATTAATATTTGACTTTGTAGTTTTTGAGCTTTTTTTTGTGTGTGAGAATAATCATATCATATTATATCACATCATATTATATAATTAATAATTAAAGCCATTGTAAAATCATCCATACCATGACAAATGGCATTTTGACTATCTGACAAATGTCTGCACAATTTGATGACAAGTGTCCAAGCTATTCATAAATTTGACATTTAAATAATATTAATTTAATAAAACAACATTGCTCAATATTGTCCTTATAATATATTTCAAAATCATATTATTTCCAATTAATGCTTGGACTCTTCCACAATCTCAAAATTTAAAAATCAGCAACAACCAAACTAAGTAGATTAATTATGTCACATAAAAATATGATATGTATCCAGAATATCTATCCAAGTCATGCCTGGACACTTTTTTTTTTTAGTAAAGAAGTAAGAATCTCATTAATGAATAAAATCTGGACAAGTGTTATGTTACAATTTCATCATTCCTTTCCCAATCTTTGTTGAGCTCTGACTCGAACCCGGATAGAGAGATAAAGAACTAGGAAATAAACAATGGCTCACAACACTAAACAATACAAAAATCATCACTAAAATAATACAAGCTAAAGCCAACACAGACTAAGTATATACAAATATCAATCAAGAGACTAAGATCCACACTTCAGCAAGACCACTATTGTAATAGCTTTGCTAATCTGTGCAGTTGTGAAGCTTTGATGTTGAAAAATTCTTGTGTTCCTCATCTTCCAGATCGAATAAATGGATGTTGCAAACATATTTCTCTTTTTTGCTTGAAGGAGAGATTTACCTTTGGTTTTCCTGGAAAACCAACTAACTTCCCGACGCGATGGCAATATGTTTCTATGTATATCAAAGGTCTTCATGACATTAAGCCAAATCTCTGATGATACAGGACAAGAAAAAAAGAGGTGATCAATGCTTTCAGTTGCCTGTTGACATAGAACACATTTATCATCCTAAACACTCCCCCACTGAAATAACCTTTCCTTAACTGCAAGTCGATTGTTTAGAGCAAGCCAAAGTATAAAGTTGTGTTTTGGCATGTACTTAGGTCCCCAAACTAACTTGAACCAGGAAACATGATAAGCTTTAGCTCTAAGTAAATTCCATGCACTCTTAATAGTGTAATTACCATATGAAGTAAATTTCCAGGTTACTTTATCAAACTTGAGTGCATAAGGAGATATTGTTTTTATCTCCCTCCAAGCTGCCTCAATGTCATCATTTAAAGGATCAGGTAAGATCCATTCATGAGAATTCCAGACATCAGCCATATTTGCAGTTTTTGGTATATCAACATCAAGAAAAGTAATAAAAGGAAAGGTGGTGGCTAGAGAAGTACCTTGAAACCAGGGGTCAAACCAGAATGAAAAATTATGTCCATCACCTAGTCTGCACACAAAACCATCCATCAGGTCCTTCCTAAGTTTAAGCAAGTTCCCTCATGTCTAGCTGCAATCAAAAGGTTTGATTATGCCCCAGAAACTTAGTTTTTAAGTTTTTGTTTTGTTATCCAAACCGCCCAAAGAGTGTTTTTATGAATTAGGAGGTCCCAAATATTCTTCCCAATGGCAGCTCTATTCCAAAGAATTAAATCCTTGATACCTAGTCCACCTTCCTTCTTGGGTTTGCAGACTTGGTCTCAAGAGACAAGGTTTTTATAACTTTGTTTAGCTCCAGTCCACAAGAATGCTTTACATTTCTTATCAATTTCATGCACCACAATTTTAGGGAGAATGAAAATAGTGCACTATATATATATGCTGCGAAGAACAGAGTTAAGCAATTGCAATCTTCCTGCATATGACAAACTTTTAGCAATCTAGGAATTAATACGTGAACTAATTTTACCGAGCATGACATTACAATGTTCACGTTTTAACTTCGTGGATATGAGGGGAACTTCAAGATATGTGACTGGAAGTGTTCCCACTTTGAACGTTAGAAATTGCAGAATATTCTGCTTAATTTCATCATTGGTATTAGAAGAAAAAATGGAACTTTTGCTTTCATTTACTTACATACCAGAGACTGCGAAAAAATGCAGTAAGATGTCATTAATAGCTCGGAGGGAATCCTGATGGCTACTGCAAAAAATCATCAAGTCATCAGCAAAACAAAGGTGCATTAACTTGGTTTTCTAGCAACCAGAATGGAACCTATAAGAATTGGGCAATCTCTTTGCAAAATATCTAGACAAATATTCCATGCATAACACAAATAGGAGAGGAGACATAGGGTCTCCATGTCTAAGTCCTCTCTGCCCTGCAAATTATCTTGTAAGAGATCCATTAAACATAAGAGAAAGAACAAGATCTTAAGCATATCATAATTAGAGATGACAATTTATACCCTACCCAACGGATACCGACCCTTCACATACCTAATCAACGCAAGTATTACCAACTTTGACTGGGTATGGGTACATGTACGAGTAATGCCTACATTTTACTGTGCAAGTACGAGTAATGTATAGATATAGAAATACCCTATCTGTAACTATACCCGTACCTATAGATAGATAGATAGATAGATAGATAGATAGATAGATAGATAGATAGAGAATCTTTTAAAGGTAAATGAATTCTTATATTTGAATAAACTGATTTATAACTAAAATGAGACTATAAATATATTTAGCTAGATATTGTAGTTTTTATGTAGTTAGAGTGAGATGCTATTATTGAGAAATTATTATTATAGTTTTATATTCAAAGAACTTATTATAACTTAAATATTTCAGACAAAATTTTTGTATGTAAAACTCATTCATATAGTATTGGCATAAAGAAATTAAATTGATTACAAAAATATCTTATTAGTTATATACATGATATGATACGATTAATAATACTTCATTAGTCATTCATACCAACATACTTTGGTTTTTAGTATAAAACTAATAGACAAAAATAAATTTTTAAGAAAAATTTTGCAACAAATTAGTTGTAGAATTTCTCTCACATATTTTGGTATATTATTGTCACAAATATAATATTTAGTATATATTTTGGTCTAACATTTTCTCTACAGCAAGAGACTAGAACTAAGAGCTATAATTTAAATGTTGCAATGAGAATGTTAGAAATACTACTCATCTTTCATCCTTGTATAGTATTTTAGACTATAATTTTTGTATAAATTCTCCATCAAGTGACAACTTATCATATTACTATTTCATTAACTACATTCAATTGTAAATTATAACTTTTATATTATGTTGTGTGAATATAATATTTCATATTGCCTAGTGTATTTTTTAATCTATTGTTTTAAATTAGTAATATATTATTTTTTAAGTTAATTAACTAAATTTAAACCATTGGTAAGTCAGTACCCTACGAGTAAATAGGTATCCTGAGGGTAGGGTACGAGTGGTAATTTTTGTTACCCGCACGGGTACGGGTAGTGTATGTGTACATAATATGAACTACGAGTACGGGTAAGAGTATTTGTATACTCTACCCATTGACATCCCTAATCATAATCCAATTGATAAACACTGAAGGAAATCTCAGCCCTATAAGGATTTCCTCAATAAAGTCCTAGTGGATTGAATCATATGCCTTATGTAAGTCAATTTTCAGAACACAGTTTGCTTTGCCTGCACTTCTATGATAATTCCTGAGTAATTCATGTGCAAGAAGCACATTACCCTCAATGTTCCTCCCTGCTACAAAGGCAGATTGATTCAAGTGGATAATACAAGGAAGAATTCTGCTTAACCTACCTGTTAAGACTTTTGTTATTGTTTTGTACAAAACAGTACAACAAGAGATAGGGCGAAAGTCATTAGGAGTGGCATAACAAGGAATTTTTGGGATAACAGTAAGAGTAGTAGTATTGAATTGCTACAGTTACCACATCATCTCCAATGATCTCCCAATATTCCTTAAATAAAGTACAAGGATAATCATCAATTCCAAGAGCTTTTTGTCCATTAATGCTCCATAGAGCGTTTTTTATTTCAACTAATGTAACCTCAAAGCATAAGAAATCAGAGTCATCATTGGTTATTAATGAACCTTGTTGGAGGATATCAAAGTCAGCATGAGAACGAATAGAAGAATTAACTCCTAATAATTGTTTATAGTAATCAACCAAAGCCGCTGAAATGCTATATTGTCTAGTAACCACACTTCCATTCTCAAGAGTGAGACGAGAGATTTTATTATGAGCCCTTCTAGCTTTGACTAGATTGTCTGGGCACTTTCTCAATCTCAAAATTTAAAAATTGGAAATAACAAAACTAATCAGATTAATAAGTACCCAACAATCTCAAAATTTAAAAATTAATAACAACCAAACTAATTAGTAAAAAACGTGCCCCATAAAACTCTGCTATGTATCCAGAATATGTAGGACTCTTTTTTGAAAACATTCCAAATCTACTCAATAAGCTTATCTACGTCATCCACACATACATGAAATGCAGATATAAAGGCACATAATCATACTTCTACATACTTCTCAGTAGTGATGGGCATGGCCCGAGCCAGGCTGAGGCTGAATTTTTCAACCCAGATGTCTGGGTTGGGCCTAGCCCAGTCAATTGGGCCAGATGCTTGGCCCAACCCTCCCATTAAAAAAGGGTGGGCTGGGTCGGGCCTGCCTGGCTCACAAGCCAATTGTTTTTCTTAGAAAAATACTAATATTTTATATAAAAAATATAATTTAACATCTACTTTATTATATAAATTATACTTTAATAAATACTAAACAACTCTTAATTTTTTGATTGGCATCATTTTTACTAATTTATAATATATAATACATCAAATTAATATTAAAATACTATGTGATATATATATATAATATAAAAAATTATATATATTATACAAACCCAGACCCGACCCTATTTTATTTAAAAAAAATTCGGGTCGGCAGGTCAAATAACATTGGCCCAGCCCGACCTTATTTTCGAGTCGTCCCATTGGCTGGGCCAAAATGCCCTACACTACCTCTCAGGTAAATACACGTATTTTCCTCTAAACCTTATCATTTTTGTTTCATATATGTCTTCACCAAATACTAATACATCTCATTCTCTATTTAACGTATTTTCCTCTGCACCTCCATAACTTTTGTTTCATGCCTGTCTTCACTAAATAATAATACCCCTTTCTCTATATTAAACGTATTTTGCTCGACAACTCCATAACTTTTGTTTCATGTATGTCTTCACCAAATACTAATACTCCTTTTTCTCTATCCAATTGCTACAAGAAAAAAACAACAAATATAGCTTAGTTGACGTTTCACATATGGAAAAATATTACAACTTAATCGATGATATCGACAGTTCAAAGGAAACTTGCAACATAATGGCTAAGATAATTAGGCTATTGATAACACCATACTTCAATAATCCAAATTCTATTTACACCATTGAAATGGTGTTAGTGGATAAAAAGGTACTTCTCATTTACAAATTTGTATGTGTATTGTTATCTTGCATACATGTTCATGTGCGCACAAAAAAATTAATGTACTTATTTTTTGTCTTTAGGGTGGACGGATTCAAGCAACCGTAAAATATGTTCTCTTGAAAAATTTCAAAGATCAATTACAAGAGCACAAAGTTTACATAATTTCAACTTTTGGAGTTGGTTTTAATGACAAGAAGACCAAGACCACTCCTGTATGTTCAAGATTAACTTTATGTTTTCTACCACTTTGAAGGATGCAGAGGATGTTTTGATCAATATTAAGTGTTTACAAATGCATGGACCTCACACTATGAATAGTCCAAACCTTAAAATAATTTGTTGGACAAGAATGCCCATTAGAGATGCTAATTTTGGGTGGGGATGACCTTTTCATATCAAGGGGTTAAATCTGGTCAAGGGTAAAGGACATATATGCCTGGAGGTAGAATGCAGGAAATTATTTCGAAAATTCTTTTATGATTTAGTTTTGTTAGGAAATGTAGATTTTAGTAAATAACATATAATAGATTTTTCTTTTATAAGTCGTTGTTTATAGATTTTATTCATCTAGAAGGTAAACAAATGTTTTAAAGAAAGCATGAGGTGCTCAAATAGCATATAATAGATTAGTTGACATTGTTAGGACAGCTACATCCCTTGATCCATTAAGGTTATGATAATTCAGCAAGGGTGGAATTATTTCCTTCGCCTTGGTTCTTTATTGGTTTCATTGTTTGGTCTCTTAGCCTTGGGTTCTATTATTTTGTGTATTTTGCTTCTTTCCCAACAACATTTTTTGTGTTCTAATTTAATAAAACTCTAGCACATCCGACTTATAAAGAATAAACAAACAAGGGTTTGAACCGGGTCTTCCATGCTAGATAGTTCTCATGGCTAGGTTTGATGGCAAAGGTGTAACTTGTGGTGGGAAGGCTTTTGTCAAAAAAACAAAACAAAACAAAACTCATGTTTAGCTCTGATAACATGTCAAAGATAAATCATGGCTGCCGAATATAATTATTAACGTTGTTCAACAGTGCAGAGAAGCTTGCAAGTTATTTAATTGTGCTTGCAAATTTTTCCCTATCTTCTAAAATTGCAAGTTATTAAGGGAGAACACGAATAAATTATAAATCAAATATTTGTGAAGCGGATTGAATTGTGAGGTAAAGCTCATAGTCTCATCTTTCTCATGAGATATTACAGCAAATCCATTGAATCATGGAGTAAAAAAGAAAGTTGCTTTTATAAGACCAGTTTCACATATTATTGTCCATGTAACAAAGTTAAATCCAAAAACAAACTACAAGCAAGTTGACTACCTCAACTCAACCACAAACTTGAACGCGCAAGATACATTTGCATTGCTGTCCACAATCAAAACACAGAATGCTCAATCAAAATTCCTAATTGCATCAATTAACATGCTAAGAACGAATTGGCAAGTCTTGTATGGCTGTGGGGACTGATTCAGTGACAACATAGTTCCCGCTGCCACAAAAATAGAAGAAAAAAACATCAATTCACTCAAAAATGTGAAGAATTACCCATCAATAAAAAATGTAAACTTCTCATGGTATTGGTAGCTGTAGATGCCAGTGCACCTAGGTCCTAGAGTGTCTAAAGTCAAGTTCATTCACAGTAGCTGAACAGTAGTAAGTGGAGCATCACTTGAAATCTGCTTCATTAGTTAATCTTCTGTATTCATTGAAGTAAAGCTACTAACTAACTGAACCTACCTGAGATGCAAGCTGAAATTGGATTGATCATGAGAGCAACAACACTAACAGTTAGCTGGAACTGCACAAATTTCTGAATGTTCATAAACGTATTTTTCGACCTTTCCTTTTGTGTGAGAATAGTTTTAGTTTTTGGAGTTTTCTATTGGCTGAAAATTCATAGTAATATTGTTGCTTTTCAAATATGAACTTGATGTAATATTATTAATAAAATAGCAAAAAAGAGCGCTACATGACGCAGCAATTGTGCCCCAACGGCAGTACTCATTCGGTTGACGCAAGACATCATGAGATGGTGGTGGCATTCAGGTGGGTGTGTTTCTCGCCTTCTCCTTTTAGGTGAGTTGAAGTCGAACAAAAAAAAAGAGTGCGACATTTTAAATAAAAATTGTATAATAATTGCACAAACTAATCAGAAAATGATATGCACATAATTGGACCCACTTTGAGAGCATGTTTTAAGAAAAATATTATTTTTTAACTGGTTTGGTGTAGAAGTGAGACCATATACCAAATGTAGGTAAGAATTTCCTTTTGGTAATGTAATGTTTTTTGCTACACCAATTGCATTATGTGATCGAGGTTGTGTCACAACCATTCACTCAAACTGATGATGAGTACTTAAGATCAGCCATTGATTATTTGGAACTTGTTGATGATCTGAGAACTGCAATTCTTGGACCTTAAACTTTAAAATTGTTAGTTGGACAAGAATGCCCATTAGAGATGCTGATTTTGGGTGGGGACAACCTTTGCATACCAGGGCGTCAAATCCAGCTGACGGTAAAGGACACATTTTGCCCAGTTCAACTGATGACGGAGGTTTATCGCTGGTCATATGCTTGCAAGCAGATCACATGAAATCGTTCCAAAAATTCTTTTATGAAATATAAGTAGTCAACAGTACTTATTATATCGATGAATCAAATATGTCCAGGTCTAAACAACACTAAAGGCACAATTACTCGAGGAGGAGAATTGCAGTAATTCTTTTTCTTGTTTAGGTTTGTGGTTTCTGACCTTTTCTTTTTGTATGGGAATAATTTCAACATTTGTACTTGTTAGTGATTTATTGAAAAATTTTAGTGAGAATTTTTTTTCTAATATGAACTTTTTGTTTCGCTTAATTGGGAATCAAATCTAATTTTGAAGACGGCTCTAGTGTTACTACGCTTTGCCACAGGTCTATTGGTTCTACAAGTTGAGACTATGTATTCTTAGAATCAACTAAAAACTTGTCATAACAATATCTGTTGTTCCTCAAAGACCTTAATGTATATCCAGATATACTAAAATAACGTCGAATATGCTTAGAAATTAGAGGAATGAATAATTGAAAATCTGTTAATTTAAGAGAATACCATAAATCCAATCTTCTATTCTTGTTGATTCAAAAAATACTAAGAAACAAGCATCAAACTTGTTGATTCAAAGAATACCGAGATTGGGAATAACAGAAATTCTATTAAAAAAATTCCTAAACTGCCTCTAATTCACGGTATAAGATTAATAAATACTATTTCGAGCCAACCCTAAAAGAAAAGTGCAAAAGGGACAAATAAAGTACTAAAAAAAAGAACATAAAAATTTGAAGGCCAAAACAAAGCTTTAAACAGTCGAATTTGGCCCGTAACTGGATTGCAACGGGTAAGCAAGTATCAATCTGTTGCCATTTTGGTTTTGACAGAATGCATACTTGAATGCATCCCATGCATCTATGTCCCAGACATCATCAGGAACAACCAAGGAGTTATTCTCTTGGAAGAACGTCTAGTATCTCCTTTAACCCTTGGCATTTCATTGTTAGAAAGCCTTGAGGGGTTGGTTTCATGGCTTCTTTGAAGAGTTGAACTATTAAGTCTTTTAAAACTTCCTCAACATTAAATGATTTTGAAACGGTGATCCAAGCTCGGTTCTTGAAATGTCTCCTTGCTGCATCATTATCATAGATATTTTTTACTGAAGTTGTCTTTCCCAGTCCTTCCATACCAACAACCTAACATAGCCGAAGCTTAGAAATTAGAGAAATAAATAATTGAAAATTTGTTGATTCAAGAGAGTATCAGAAATCCAATCTTCAAATTCAATATTCTGTTTCTTGCTGATTAGAAAATATGAAGAAACACGCATCAAACTCATTTATTCAAAGAATCTCGAGATTGGAAAGAATAAAAATTCTATTAAAAATTGTCCAAAACTGCCTCTAATTCACAGTATAAGATGAATAAATACTATTTCGAGCCAACCCTAAAAAAAGGGGCAAAATGGACAAATAAAGTACTAAAAAAATGAAGATAAAACTTTGAAGGCCAAAACGAAACTTTAAATAGTCGAATTTGGGCCCGAAACTAGGTTGCAACGGGTAAACCTAATTGAAACTATAGATCTTTGAATAACCTTTGATTTGGTAGATTATGAGCCCCTTAACTTCACCAGTGTCAAAAAATATGGTCATTTGAAGCACTATTGTGCACTCTAGCCTTCTTTTTAGAATCCAAACCCTTTATGAACTATAAGACTATCTAGTCTGCATCAAATATACTCTAAAAAATAAATAAGACATTTTAATTTCTACGAACAAACTAGACATTTTAATTCCTAAGATAGCTTCTAACCAAAATATAACTCATATTCGAACTTCAAGCACATATAGCTATAGCTGTACAAAGAAATTGCGGTTGTGGCCTCAAAATCAAATCGTCTTGAGGGCAAGCTTTGAGACAGATACTAGGCACAATGTTGGAAAATTTCACCAAGTTTTGCTTAAGAACCTTAAGTTTTGATCACATAAGCTGAACAAAATCAACTTAATTCAGTTTGTAAAAGTTTAAAATCCAACTTTTAATTGGGTTCATTAGCAGTGTGCAACATAATCGCTTAACCACTTAATCCGCTCGATCCGCCCGTAATCGATTTGCAAATTGTGATTATTAGCAATTTATGGATTGTTGGGATGATGATTTGGCAAATCCGCACCTTGCGGTTAAGATGCGGTTGAGAAGGTTAAATATTCGCCAAAACAGAACCGCAATAGTACAACCACAAATACGAATAAATTAATACAGAATAAATATGTACATGGTGTGTATATATATGAATCAAAGCAGTTAAACATGAAATGAAGAATTTTGTGATGTATTTTGATATTAATGATGTGTGGATTGCAGAACTTTATGCTGCATTTTGATTTGATTGATCAGTGCTTTTCATTATGTATTGCAAGTATGGATTTTTTTTAAAGGTAGGTGGCTGGGTTAAAGTCCAAAACAGATTTTTACCCCTACCTTCCCCAAGAATTTAACTTGGAATCTCCCAGGTGAAAACGAAGACCCAGCCACCAGACCAAACCCCTGGGGGCATATTGCCAGTATGGATTGAAGAACTTTATATTATGAGTTTTGGACACTTTTAGACTATGTTTTGATTATAAGAAGTTCTAATTATAATAAATCTTGATTATATATAGAGGCGGCTACAGTTCGGAACAACCTGTTCCGGTTCAATGTTCCAGTTCAATGGAATTATTGAACCAGAACCGGACCGCCTAGGGCTGGTTTTGGGTGGTTATGGTTGTGGTTTGGTTTCGGTTCAGTCGGTTTGATTAATGGTTCTCATTCGTCGGTTCAGACGGTTCAAAATGAACTTTTTTTTAATTTTTTGAATATAATAATGTTGTAAACAATTTTGTTCTTGATTTTGTTCGATTCTAGTTTCTAATTGTTAAATATATTTGGACCTGTGTTTTGTTCCAATGGTCCAATTCCAAATTGGACCGTTGGCAACAATGGTCGACTTGGAATAAAAATGGGCTTGAACCGACATGTCAACGATTTGGGAAAATATTGAACCGGAATGGGACAAATTTTAGCAATTCGACCAGTTTCAGTTTGACCGGTTTCGATTTGAACAAGTGGGTCGATTAAAAAATGGCCACCTCTATATTTTATTCATCCCATATTTGACAGTTTTTTTGTGTTGATTTTTCCAAAACTGCAGGAATTAACCGCATTCACCTGCAATTGAATCGAACGGCACAACGCGATTGTTTCAGTTTGTGGTTAAGTTGCTGATGATAAATCATCTATCCACACATTTGCAATTAAGTTAGGTTGAGAGATTCAAATCCACCAAACTTAACCGTGCAACATATTAACATAGTATATTACATATTCAATATATTGTGATTTTTAAACGACGTGTCAGTCTCTTTACTTTTTGACTATACAATCTATTAATCTTCAATCTATTTCTACTATCTACCACTCAATTTACCAAAACCAAACACTTTCATATTTAAAATAGGTGATACATTCCTACAAACTACTAAAAAACAAATATACTTTGGCTAATTAAAACCAACGTTTGGCAACATTGGCGTTTTTAACCTAATGTTTGAAAAAATATAAAAAAGAAACCTGACCTTTCCATTTGTTAACAAATCTAACACTCGTTCAACTGCTGTTAATATTTTTCGTTAAGTAATGTTGTGACACTAATGGTCGTTAACGACGTGGCAAAATTTGCTTATGTCACATTCCTGCATCATCTAATGTTTGACATCTTTTTCAACAAAAAACTCGCGTTTCTTATTTTTGCAACTTTAACCCAATGTTTCATTTTTTTTAACAATTTTAACCTCGTATTATTATTTATAACCAACCTAAACAGCATATTTGAAAGGAAAAATCACACTTTTATATCAAAATAAAATACTGATTTTGAAAAATGCCCAACAAATATACCTATTTTGAAAAATGTCAGAAAAATAAAACTCTTTTGAAAAATGTCTTTTTTGCGAGAAATTGATTTTTTTTGCAGAAAAAAAATTCAATAAAAATATATAATTTTCTAGAATGTTTCCAAATGTCTCTAATGTCTACAAAAAAAATTTCTAAATGTCTCCAGAAGTCTCCCAAAGTCACATCTTTTTAATAAGAAATTTAATTTAGTGAATTTTAGGTATAAATTTTTTAAATTAAGCTGTTTTTTTTTCAATTTTTTGATTTTTCAGAAGGTCTCCAAAGTTCTTCAAGTCGAAAATTTTTTGATTTCTCAGAAAGTCTCCATAAGATTCCAAACGCCTACAAAGGTTTCCAAATGTATCCGTATGTCTCTATAAGAATCCAAAATACAAAATTCTGAATTTATAAAATCAAATTAAGCTCATTACAAATTATAAATGTATCTAAATGTCTCCACAACTAATGACATATGCACAAAATAAACCAAACTTAAACAACATCAACCTACAACATGAATAAACAAAAAAGACTTCTAAAAAAATTAAAGTCTGGGGCCATTTTTGTAAATTACAAAAATTGAAACATGCTAAGACAACCCTAGCAGAATCACACCATTGCCGTCCCAATCCATATTGATTCTCGTCTCCCCTCCACTATCACACAGCAATGACTGCCCAGCCGTCGTGCTCAAAGATCGTCAACCAACACAAAGGGAGACACAACGAAGAATGAGAGAACCATCGGCAAGAGGAGGTGACGCAAGACGACGCGAAGAGAGAAGCGTTGAGGAGAGGAGGCGACGTGGGAAGGATGAGAAGCGACTAAGAAAAGAGGAGAAGGAGCTGCGGAGGAAGGTGACCTAATCGACTAAGATGACGGAGCAGCGAACAAAGGGAGGATGAGCGGAGAGAGAACCGAGAGAGGAGAGAGAGCAGAGACAAAGAGAGAGAGAGAGAGAGAGAGAGAGAGAGACGAGTGAGAGAGCGACGAAGAAAGGAGGAGATGAGACAAAGCGACAGGTGAGGGCGGCGGGCAACATAATTCTAAGGTTTCTGTTGAGGAAATAACGCTAATGAGAGGGAGGAGAGGAGGACAGAGAAACATGAGTTTGAGAGAGAGAGAGATGGGAGGAGATAGAAATAAGGAGAGATGAAAAAAAATAGAAAATGAAAGAAACAATGATTTTTATATCAAGGAATGTGGTACTTTTAAGGTTAAATTTCAAATCATTAGTATCTAATAAATCTCAAAATTGAAAAAAATGGCATTTACCTAATTACTAAATTTTAGGCATTATTTGTTCAAATCTGAATTAACTTCATTTAAAATTGACCAGCTCAACTCAATAAAAGTCAAGGCCCATTGGCAAAAAACTCATTAAAAGCCAAGGCCCATGACAATGACATCCAAACTAAGTAGTCTACTTACAAGATACTCACTGCCCATATTTTGAGGGAAAATTTTAACATTATACTAAATTAAAATGTTAAAATTTAGATTTTGATAAATGTCATGCAAGTTTTCAAAAATAAAAATGTAAGATAGAACAAACTAAATTTAACAAGTGTCATTTTTGTGAAAAATCGTAATATTTTCACTAGAAATTGATTTTTGAGAATTTATCCAATGATCTCCAAATGTATCCAACAAAATATATCTGATGATCTCCAAATGTATCAAAGTGTATCCATATGTATCCAAATGTCTCTAAATCACAATTTTTTTATATAAAATTTGATTTAATATTTTTTCGATATAATTATTTTTAAATTAAATGCCTTAAAAGTATAATTTTTAATATATTTTTTACAATTTTTTGATATTCTCCAAAATATATCCAAATCTCAATTTTTTATATAATTTTTTTAAGTATTCAAATGTATCCAAAATTTAATTTTTATATAATTGTTTAGTCTTCAAAAGTCTTCAAATGTATCTGCGAGTATCCAAATGTATATGTCCTACAAAAAATCAAAATAATTCAAAAAATTCACCCCTACAGAAAATTAATTTTATCAAAAATCAATTAAAATCAGAAAAATAAACTCAACATACACAATTTTTTAAAGTGTTTTTTCAGATTAAATAATGAATAACAATTTTTTTTTTGTTTTTTTAAACCAAGGGCATTTATGTAATTTTAAAAACTAAAAAAGCAGCAATTATGGTTTTTCACTCTAGCTACCGCTCATACCGATGTGCACTCTACTACCGCCGCCGCATCGCACTCCACCACCGCTCGTAAGACAACAAATAGAGCATCGAAAAGAGGAGGCCGACGAGAAACATCTAACCAAACCAGACCAAGGAGAGAGGAAGAGATCAAGCGATGGTGATGGGAGAAGAGATGAAGGGGAGATGACGCGAAGCCGAGAAAGAGAAAGGAAGGACGAGAGAGAGAGAGAGAGAGAAACAGAATCGGTGAGGCCGGCAGAGGGCTTTGGGTTTAATGTTTCAGGGATGAGATTGAGGGAGGAAAGGATGATAGAGAAAGGAGAGTGTGAGGGAAGAGGAGAGAGAAAAAATGACCAAATGAGAGAAAAATTGACTTTTATTTAATTAAATGTGGCATTTTTCAACTAAAAATTAAAAGTTCGTCATTTGGATAATTGAACATTAAAAATATTGGTATTTTAACAATTAATAAACTAGTACTTCTATTTGTCAAAATTAAAATATTTATACTGATATGTGGCATAATTACTTCTATTTTGAGGTGTGTTTGTAAAGCAAGAGACCTTCCTGATGATGAAGAAACAAAATTGTACATGTCAATTGATGGACGGTCACAATCCTCGAAATTAGGTATTTTGGGAATGTAATTTTTCATGCTATATCAATTGCATTATGTGGTGAAATGTCATCAGAACCATTTACAGTTTTTGCCAAAAGAACCATTTACTTGAACCGTCGATAGGCTAAAGGAGGAAACAAAGATGGGGGCGGGGGGCGGAGTTGTTTGTTTTTAGGAAGAATTGCAAAAAATTTACAGCCGAGCTATTCGGTGTTTGGCTCGATAAAAATTCGTTCATGACTCGGCTCGTTAATAAATGAGCCGAGTTTGAACAAGATTTGAAGCTCGAATTAATAAACAAGCCGAGCTTGAACACCCATAAGCTCGGCTTGAAAAGCTCGCGAACAAGCTCGTTTATATGTTTATGAAAAATACTCGTGAACAAATTCGGTTGTAGATTAGTTTATATATATACATGTGTATATGTATGTATAAATGTATATATGTTTACATATGTTTTAAACTAAATTATGAAAAAAAACTTATGTTTGGAATATTATTTAATATTTGAGCTACATCAACAAAAGTGCAAACTTGTACTAATTGACTATGCCTATAAAAATACAAGTATGCTCACATAAGATCTAATATTATGTTGAATTTGTGAGACAAATTGAAATTTCTAATAGTTTTTTGTTCAACTGCATGCTCAACATGATTTTATTGAACAAATCTAAACTTAAATGTATTGTTTTTAGAACTTGTGTCCAATTTGAACTTGAAATCTCATTTATGATTTTATTTGAGCTTTTATTGAGATGAGCTCGAAAAGCTCGCGAACAAACTCGTGAGCTCACAAGCCTTGTAACGAGCTGAGTTTGATCAAGATTTTGAGCTCGAGGAAGAGCTCGAGTTCAAGCTAGAGCTCGAAAAATTTTAGTCAAGCTGAGCTTGAACACTTCAAAGCTCGGCTCGGCTCGATTACACCCCTAAATACAACAGAACATTAAAATACATAAATACATTGAAAATCATTTTATGAATTGAAACAAGCTAAAATACTATTTCAGAAATACATCTGTTTGACTAATTTTTTATGGCACATTGATCATGCACTAGGAAAGTTTGACTATGCGCGATGAGTACAAAATGAGTACAATACTAATAAATGCATACAAAACGAGTACAAACTAAGGACAAAATAAAAAAAATAAAAAACATGTTAATATTTTTTATTATTTGGTAAAATTACGAGTACAAACAAGTACAAAACGAGTACATTACCAATGAATACTTATGACAAGAGAGTACAAAATGAGTACAACTCTAAAAAAATTAAAAACATTTTCAATATTTTGTTGTTATTTGGTAAAGTTACAAGTACAAAATAGGTACAAACTGAGTACAACACCAACAATTGATTAAATTTAGTTTCATTGAAACTTCATTATTTAAAACTTATTTTATTAAAATAATTTAATAATAAAATATTAATTTGGGGATAATTTAGTAAAATTTATCCTTCTGTTGAATTCTTGTATGGTTGTAAATCGAAAATATCAAATTAGTACAAAGCGTAAGCAAAATAATTTTTTTCATCGTTAACTGATTTAGTTGATTTAATTTAGTTTCATTCGACTTCATTATTAAAAACTTGTTTCTTTAAAAAAATTAATAAAAATTGATAATTTAGGGACCGATGTTATAATTTTATAAAATTTTAAGGACTGTAAAAAAAGTTCAAAAGTCAGATCTCTAACATGATGGTGCAGCCAGGGTTTCAAAATCCTAGCTATTGCCTCGAACAACGGCCACCACCAAGTAGTTGCTCCCGCCAGTTGTCGGAGATTGCAACATTCCCTTCACAAATCATCGTCTCTCTCTCTCTCTCTCTCACACACACACACACATTGTCAAGCCACAAGCCCCTCTCTCTCTTCCAATCATCGCCGTGACACTCTCTCTCGTTTGGTTCGACGAAGCTCTCTCTCTCTCACACTCACCTAGCACTCACTCTTTCATTCGGTTCGACAAAGCTCTTTCACTCACTCACCTAGTAGGATTTCCAGAGTCTTAAAGAGATTCGAAACATATTAAGGAGGAGGACAAGACAATGAGGACGGAGCTAAAGGACATAGAAACAGTGACGAGGAAGAGACGGGACAAAGAAAGAGGTAGTGCGAAGAGAACAAGAGTTGCAAGAAATTCGAGAAGAGAAGGAAAAAAAACAAACAGACCTATGATGAGAAGGAAATGGAGAGAAACGGGAAAGAACAGACACATACTGAAATTAAAATTTTGCCTGTCAGATATGAGAAATTTAATCCTTTCGTTTCAAATATGATATTTCAAAAAAAAAAAAGCCAGACGGCATAATTTCCCTTTATTTTAAGCATACAATGTAGATTGCAAAGTAGCAACAATTATATTGGCTCAAAACAAGTGTGTGTTTTGGACGTAAAAATTGTGACATGAGTTTGTCCTTGTATGCCACGTATGCATGCCTCCATTTGTCCATTTGCTCACTCAGTCTTATTTTTAATTTTTACTTCAATTTTTTTATTTATAATAAAAAACAAAAAATTATTTATTATTCTCATCCTCTTCATTTTATGATGGCTCGAAATTTGAACTAACTATATTTATTCAACTCATTTTTATTACTTCCTCAATGCCTTTTTTTAGTTCATTTTTCTTTTTTTACCTGTCCCAGAATATAATGTACTTTCTATTTTTTAAATATAGTTTTAGAATGAAACCCCTATAATGCTCTTTAATAAATAAATCAATTTTTATTCCACTTTTTGAATTTGAATATATTAAATGCAAATGAAAAAAAGGTAATTTAGGAAACTGGAGTCAACTGAAATTAATTAGTTTTTTAATTTGTGTGCATTCACAAAGAAGACTAAAATAGTGGGATGGATGGAGTATTTTATTAATAAGAGTTGAATAAAAGTAAATAAGAGTTTAATATATAATTGTTATTTCAAAATTCGTACCACAATATGGACAATCTCACATCTACATACAAAAGGTAATGACAATAATAAAAATAAATGAATTAACTAAATAAAT
The DNA here is from genome assembly GCA_948243855.1 of Flueggea neowawraea. Classification (NCBI taxonomy): domain Eukaryota; kingdom Viridiplantae; phylum Streptophyta; class Magnoliopsida; order Malpighiales; family Phyllanthaceae; genus Flueggea; species Flueggea neowawraea. Next base: position 1,402 of record CAODLS010100828.1, on the reverse strand, counting down.
GGACAATCTTTTTGAAGGTTAATAGTACCGATGGTTACAAAAGTTTAGTCATTGCTCAGGTATAGTCATAAAAAAAAATTTACTACAACACGGTCACTTCTAGATTTAATTGCTTCAATATGGTCATTTTGCCCTGAAAAGTTGCCAAGTTGGACAAAAGGTGTCACTTAAGTCTGCCACCTTTCTTTCCCTTATACACGTAGCATGCCAATGTGGCAATTTAATCAATAGCCAAATCGGACCGGACCAAAACCAACTCATACCTGAGCCGATTTCTGGGCAAAGTTGAAAGGCAAAAGAGTTCGGGTTTGGGTTGGTTCGAAATCTGCAATAGAAAAATAAAGCAAAAAACTCAGTTGAAGCCTACCAACCACCACCATCTCACCACCAACACCACCACTGTCGTCGTCAACATCTCACTTCTTTTTCTTCTAAAAATAACCCATTCCTTCCTTTTCTTCTAAAAAAACTCAAAAGGACGGTGACCATCTCTTGTCACTCCTCTCTCTCGTTTGTCTCCCTCCTCTCTTCCCATATCTCTCTCTCTCTCTCTTCTGTGCCACCTCTACTGCCTCTCTGTCATTTCATCCAACAATGGCGACTAGCACAACGGGCAACGAACCGTCGTGAACCAAGCTGAGGACTCGCCTCTGTCTCCCTAGCGTCTTCTCTTCCTCTTCTTCGAAAAACCCCATCGAACCCCCAAACAATCTACAAAACCCATGCCATGCCCCTTCATCAATTCACCACCAGAACTCCAACGTGTTCGCCGCCGTGGTCATTGCGTTCTCGGTCGTTTCAATGGTTGCGTTGAGATGTGAAACTTTGGTGCATGGTCACGATGTCGGGAGTGGAGTTGTGCCGGCGTTGGAGACCGCTTTTGTGCTAGGCGACAGTGGTGAGGTATCCGGAGGTGGAGCGACTTCAACGACAGACAATTGGAGATGGAGCAAGTTGAAACAACAAAGACTGGAAATGGAGCAGCAGTGAGGAGATGGAGATGTTATTTTTGGGTTTTGAATTTAGTTTCAGATTGTTTCTGCTATAAATCCAGAATTTTTTTGGCTTGTTTTTAGGACTTATAGTAGAGCTAATTTGCCAAAGCATGAGTTTGGTTTGAAGCGTTTCCAATTTGTGAAAACTTGGTTCATCATGAATATAACCAAAGATGGGTTCTTGCAATTTCAATTTTTCTACAAAAGTTTAATGGCAGATTCGATTAAAATCAAATTTAAACCTACAAAAAAATCTCAGAGCTTTCAATTCTAATCTCTGGGACATACGATTAGTTTTAGTAATTTCAGTTTTTTTTTGAATTTCTCTGATGTTGATTATTGCTCTAATATGATCTTGATTCGTGCTTTGAAGCAAAATTCATTTTCCAACATGACTTATTAATTTG
>CAODLS010100735.1:0-10646 GCA_948243855.1 Flueggea neowawraea | reverse complement strand
TGACGGAGCCAGGATTGTCCGAACGTGGGGGCGGCATCGGCGAGAAGAGGGAGAGGTGAACGACGGCGACGACAAGTTGATTTGGTGAAGGAGACTGGTTGTGTAGTGAAATCGACGAGAAGAGAACTCAGAGGAGAGGGGGTTTGTTTCCCGTTTCTTTTCCTTCGCTTCTGGTTTAGACAATTTTGTCTCCATCGAACGATAGGTCATTCCGCTTCGAACGACCTGTCGTTCGCTGGAGACATATTTTTTAAAAAAAATTGAGAAATGACGTCGTTTGCTATGTTCCTTGGCTTCTTTTGTGTTGTGGTTTCTCTTCCTCGCTTAAGCTTCGACCTCTCTGCACTAGTCACCAGAATAGGGGGTGGCCGACTCCTCGGGTTTTCGGGGGCGGCCCGGATGCCGAGAAGGGGTACTAAGGGGAAATTCGGTCGCCGGTAAGGGCGGTCGCCCATACTCGCCCCCACCCAACTCCATGTCTGATGATGGATGTGCCCGATAGGCGAATGATGATTTCCCAAACATTCGGGCCAGATTTACCTTACTACTAGGGTGAGCCAGTCCAAGTGCACAAAAGGATGAGTGTATCCACGATTTAGACAGTTACACAATGATGGAAGTTATGCAACATGGACATAATGCATGGAAGCAGTGGTTGTGCATGAAGAACATGGAGCGAGGAACTAGGAGATAACCACTGAAAAGCCTTAGTATAAATAGGCAAAGCAGCGAAGGGCATAAGGGACATTACATACCGAACACTTGCAATTTTATTTCTGGCATTTACTTTGTTTCAGTTCATTTACTTTTCAAGTTTGTTTATTTGCTAGGCAGTAATGACGGATTTCAACAATTCTCATGCTGAATAAGTAAGCATTTATGACTTTGTAATTTTAATTAATGCCAATTTTTTCATTAACTTGGCCTTTTTACTTGATTCCGTTTATCAGCTTTATTTACTCGCTTTCCTTTACTATTTGGCCTTTATTTACACAATTGTTAACAATGTTTGCATTAGTTTTGTGTCATAGTCCAATCATTGATATACATTGTCATTCCATTTATCATTTAATAAAGAGATATTTTATTTCATATCTATGAAATATTATGTGTTTTATGATGATAAAACTTTCATAAATAGTTTATTCTTCTTTATGTCATCGAGTGTGACTTGATAGTAAAACCATAAGGTAAAAAAAATACTATTCTAAATGTCTCTAATCGATTGTTATCTTGGAAATGATAACAAACAAAGGTTAGTATGTTGCTAAGAGGATAACGTTTTACTAATTATGGATATGAGAAATCACTTAGAACATAGATACATGTTGGAGAACATGTATTGGACTGACACGCTATGAAAGCACTTCATGAATCAATATCACAAGTAGCTTTCATGCAGTGGTGATGTTTGAGTCCTCTGATTGAAACTCACTATCGACTCCTACATGAGAAATTGCATATTTTGACTTGGTCAAACGTCATCCGTAAAATGATGACCATAAAAGCCATGATTGGATATGTAATTAATCTTGTAAAAGAGTGATAGTGAGAGTAATGAATTTGTTCCTCTTATGAAGAGTGATATCTCTAGGCCACTTGATGAGTAAGATTGATGGCATATATGCATACTCAAATGAATTGATAAAGGCTTATTAATGTCATTTGTTATATCAATCTACTTGGGGTCAAGAAATACATTAAGCAATATAAGGTTGACATGAGACCATGTCTTATACTTAATCTAGATATCGTAAGACAAAATGACTAAATATCAAACTATGAAAGGTTAACTCAGATCACCGACTCTTCTTAATTTTGGGTTGTTAAGTTTTGGGACAATGTCCATTGCCAATTTCGAGTGGGTCTATTGAGTCACACACTATAACGAATTGGATTGGATTGCAAATATTCTCTCTTTTGGTAATTGAATTATTAAGATAATTAATTTGATTAATTGTTAATAATTCAGGATTTTATGATATAAAATATTATCTATTAATGTAATGAGTTTTTAATATAAATTACATCTTATTGAGTTAAATAAGCTTTTGGGCATATTTCATGTGTGACATAAATTCGGCCCATGTTTATTTATGAGAGAGTGATTTATTTAATGATAATGTATCATATAACTAAAAGGTCCAATAACATTAATAAACCCATTAAAATTTAGTGCACTATATTTATGGGGCAAGAAGAATTAAAACCCTAGTGTGACTAGGAAATTCGGCTACACTCCTATTTTTTAGGAGTCTTTATTCTTGTACGATAAGAGAAAGAAAACCTAGTGTGCATTGAATAGGAAATTCGGCACATCCTAATTAGTGTACATAAATTAATTAGGAATCACTTATTCTTGTGGGATAAGAAAATGCAAACCCTAGTAAGACTAGGAGGAGGAATTCAACACCTAATCAAGGAGAAATTCGACACACTTTTTCTTGATTAGGTGAGGCCAAATTCTTGAGGGACAAACCCTAGTGCACTTATTTAGGGTTTTTCATATGCCTATAAATAGGAGCACACCTTTGTCTTGTTTCTCATGACATGGCCAAATTTTTGAGTGTCACATAGAAAGAGCAAAAAATTATTTTTGAGAATTAGAATAGAGATTCTAAGTGCTAGTAGACTCCACCAATCTAAAAGTGTTTTGTTTGTGTGTATACCTTTAGACAAGTTCGCATAAAGGCAATGTGAGGATTTGAGACTCAGCCTGGAATACTAAAAGCAACATCAACAATTCATTCATACATACAATCGAGCTTTCGTTTTTAAGGTAAAAAAAACCCTAACCCTAATCGTGTATGTTGACGTGAATAGATCCTTGGTGAAATTCTAGGATAAAAATTATTGTTATTTTCGTTGTGTTATCCTTGTATGAATGTCATATTTTAGTTACAAATTCCAACAGTTTGTGTGATAATCACTTCCATACTTCACTTGTTGGCTTTTGGTTCTTGCACTTTATTTACACAATTGTTAACAGTGTTTGTGTGGTAATCACTTCCATACTTCGCTTATTGGCTTTTGGTTCAAGCACTTTATCTTAATGCAAGTACTGGTTCTCGGTTACTTAGTTACTCGGTTACGTTGTGACTTGGTTACTTTACGTTTCTCACACATAAAGTCCTAGGCTGCTAGGCGTCACCGAACATATAGTCAAATTTACTCGGTCAAGCTTCTCATTTGCTTACTCGGTTACGAATTTCGAGCATACCCTCCTCGGACATGAATTTTCCCCAACATAGTTTTGGCCACCACAGTGGGAGAATAGTTCATGAAATATAGAGAAACGCGTAACTCAGAGTTCTAATCTTCAGTTACAACCAGAACAAAACCAAAAGCAGGAGGAACCTCACCCGAACTTCAATTGACTCCTTCAGAAGAGTCGAGTTTCCCTGTGCCCGATTATGGATCACAATCCTTTGGAAATAGTGATTTCCAAGCACATTTTGACACGACAATGGCTGAGTATAACCAAAGGGAAGCTGCTTGAAAAGAAGCCTTGCAACTCCAGTTGGACTTCCTGCAAGTCAAGATGAATGCCATAAATGTTGAGTTGACCAAACCTTTGCGAGTTGCTGAGGAGAATTGGTTGAAGTTGAAGCAAGACATCGAGCTGGCCTTAAAAACAAGGCACATAAAATTTGTCTTCATGTACAAAGTCAAGTCAAGAAGTTGTAAGGGCATCTCAGATAAGTATCTTGTGATTTGGTCAAAGAAGTTAGGAATGTTCAAACCGAGCAAACTAATCGTATAACCGAGTTGTCTCAAAAATATTCAGAGCAATTCACTAGGAGAACCAATGACTGGAATGTTTCAGTACAATGCCAAGGAGATCGAATGATTGAAAATACTGGCAATCTCTTCCACGATTCATAAGGACCGCTTAGGAGACAGATAACCAAAGAGATCTAAATCATAATCGAGGCTCAAACAGATAAAGGGAAACGCCCTATGGACAAGTCGAATCATCAAGTAGTTACTCAAGGCTCTCCATGAGGACAATCGTCGATCCGCCAATCAGATATCCCTCGGTTACTATTAATCGAGCTTTCAAGCCATGGACTTCCACTTATGTTCCTTGAGTTCCAGGTCAAGAGCTTTCGACACAAATTACGACCTCTACGTCGGCTAGCACCATAACAACTTTAGGCACCCCACTATTGACATATGCACCCTCGGGTACTCATTTTATGACATTAGCGTCAGTCTTTCTAGCCTACATAAGCCTGACCATCACTAGCTACCCACATGTTCAATTACCACTTCAGGGGCTCCATCAGCTGGAATTAGCAGAATTCCTATTGGAACTCTGGGTACAAGCTATCATCTTGTCAGTTTTTCAAATCTCAATGGTGTTGCAGGAACTTCCTATCCTTTGAATCCTGTCATAGGAAACTTAGCAACTACACCTTATGGCTAGGGCTGACAATTTCTGACACGACAACACGACTTTGTGAGATGACACGACACGATCGACATGAATTCAATTTTTGTAATGTTTATGTCTTGTATAATGATTTGTGATATATAATTGGCATGACACGATTATGACACGATAACACGAATTGACACTCCTACTTATGGCAATCCTCAATAAGGTAACCCGACAGGTAATCCTCACCCAACGACTTTACCATATGGTACTCCAATTTTTCAGGGAGGAAATCCAACCGTTGTGCCTTATGTTGTTCCAACAGCTCAATGGGTGAATCAATATGCCCTGGCTAATATAATTGAGCTTATGTACGGGCCTCAACTACAGCGAATAAATCAACCAATTGATTGGAAGCCCTATCCTGATTATATTGACAGGGATTATCCTTTCCCTCGAGGATAGAAAGTCCCCGAATTTACACTCTTCTCGAGGGATGGAAAGATGTTTGCACTCGAAAAAGTTGCTAGGTTCAACTAACAGTGTGAAGAAGTCTCGGACGATGACTTCCTAAAGATGCATTTATTCCGAGTTCTTTGACTGGGACTGCATTCAACTAGTACATCAACCTGATGTCAAACACCATCTTTACTTGGTGGGACATGCAAAAAGCATTCCAGGCCTATTTTGCTCTAGGATACCTAGGTACAGCTGTAGCTGATCTTGCTCAGTTAAGGCAGAAGCCTGGAGAGTCTGCGGAGGAATTCCTTACTCGTTTCCGATAAGCAAGGATCAGGTGTTAGGTCAACTTACCCGAGAGTGAATTCCTACGTTTTACTCAAGATGGTTTAGAATTCGAGCTTAGATAGAAGTTCGAAGGGATGGTGTTCAACGACTTGTACGAACTTACCAAAAGAATATCTCACTTTGAAACGATTCTTAAAGAGGAAAACGTTCAAAAGAATACTGTATTGGGCACATATTACCAAAAGGTGGCATCTGTGGAGACTTGCGGTCAGAGGGCGCACGAGCCTTCTCTGCTAGAAGTGAATGTTGTTGAGTATGTTCAAGGAAAGCCCCTTGTATGCAGGCCATTAACTTGAAAAAATGCCCAGGCACCAGTCGACCTTAAATTGAAGGAGAACATAAAATATTCTTTTGATTTAGACAAAGTTGATATAATCTTTGATTGGCTTATGGAAAATAAGTGAATCACGCTAAAACGGGGCACAAAATTCCTCCACACGAGGAATTGCGTGGGAAGAAATTCTGTAAATGGCATAGTTCATTGACTCACTCGACGAACAATTGTGTAGTATTTCGGAATATGTTTCAAGACTTGGTGGAATCCAAGGAATTGCAATTCCCCGAGTCTAAAGAGGCTTTGGGAGTATATAGTAATCCTTTTTCCCACGATGTAGAATGCTCACTAATCAAATTGTCTCCATGTTTGCAGGATGCTTTGACAATCACCAAGGCCACCCGAGTGGTCGTCGCTGTGCTCAACTGGCTGGTCAAAATAGGGGTTCTTCGATTTCCACATTTCGATGATCCCGAGCTGGACCACTATTGCCACTAACATGCGACTACATTGCACACAACTAACAAATCCAATGTTTTTTTTCATTTTGTTAGGACTCACAGGGATTACAGTTGGTATGACCTCTCGAACGAGGAGGAGGTTTCTTTGTGCTTGAGTTACCCGAGAGGGCCCAGTTACACGTCGGATGCTCCTCGAAAAAATCCCTTCTACAAAGGAACCATCACCCACTAGAACTTTGAGTGTTGGAGACAAGAGCAGTCACAGAAGTGTGTCGAGGCCAAGGAGGCACCGAGGTCATATTCCAAGTTGCATGGTTCTGCGGGTGTTGTACTAGGAAGCTAAAGGAGATGGTAGTCACTAAACAAGTCACCTTGCTAAAGGAAAATTGCCTCTCGGGTAGGGCCCCCATACAAGGCCTAATAAGGCCCTAGGGTACTCGGGTAACCAGCTTATCTCCAAGAGGAATCAACCGAGGTCGAATTCGTATGACTTTGGTCGAGGTGGCTTCTCAATCTTCCTCGAACATTAATCCAGAAAGAAGCAAAAGTTCTAGAGGTTGAAAAACCATGAGAGAGGGGTGTGGAAGGAAGTTCAACTCAAACAAAAGATTCAGATTTCACCCCTTTTACCCTAGAAGATGAGTAGGACCAAAAGCGTCATTGGTACAGGCGTTTGGTGGGACTCAAGAAGAAGCAAGAACAAGCTGGCCAAACAGAGATGGCTAAGGTTGGAAAGGTCACACCCGGTAAGCTTGGTCCTTCACAACGGTCTAAGGAGAAAAAGAAGGACCAGACCGAGTCATATTATGAGACCGACTTCATGGTAGATGATGATGACTACTAGATCCTCCACGACGAGTTCCCACCACTCAAGCAATGCAGAGCCCACTAGTGCAACATGGTTCTCACTCTGCCAGCAAGTTACCGAGCTGGGCTAGAAGATGTCGAGGACGTCCCAATATTTTTTTGCATATTGCACTCGTTATCCTAGGCTGCCCCAAGTCGAGCTGATGAGACTTAACAAACCCAGACTAATTCTGATTCAGGAGTTTGATAGACACCTCAAATGGTGGGATCACTACCACCAACGCTGCTGCTTTCACAGGGTTCGAACTCGAGACCTCTGATAAAACTGAAACAACTCCTGCTAGTTGATCCAAACGTTCGGTGGTGCACTTATGTATTATTATCAAACTAGCGCAATACTCGTGCTACAAACGGTGAATAACAATATTTTTTATTTTAATTAACAAATAATATATTTTTTATTTTGAAATATTTTCAAAATTAGTACTTGAATAATGAAAATTAAAGTATTAGCAAACTAAGATTGAAAATATAAGTATTAAATTTTTAAAATTGTTATGAAATTTCATAATTTTAATCATAATTCTTTCATAAATTAAATGTGTAATTTATTTTTTTAGAGAAGTGTATAGATTCATCAAAATAATAGATTTTGATTCATATATTACAACATTAATCAAACGATGCATATGCATGCATTGAATTAAGCTAAAATAAATAATATTATCTTAGTTTGATCGAAAGTATCAAATCACCACTAATTTTTATATATTTTTTCTTTTAAGAAATACTAACACGTTGACACTTGAGCTGTCCACTCTAAATTACCTGGTAATTACAAAATTATATGTAAAAAAATGCGAACTAAATTTTTGACCATAGCATAGCGTTAAATTTATATAACTATGTTTATGTGTGAAATTTTATATAATATGTATTATCTAACCAAAGTTTCTCGTTCTTTGTTTTATATGTAGAAGAGAAATTAAAATTGAAAATACATGCTAATCATTTGAAATCAATTCAATAAATAGTGAAATCATACCGAAAAAACACACATATATATAACTTAGAGATTTTTTCCAAATTTGTCATTGAAGAAACACTTGTCAAATAACTAATGAGACACTTATAACAAATTTAAAAAAATTCTCTAACTATTATATATATATATATATATATTGATTTGCCATTAAAAAAACACTTGTCAACTAAGATGACGTTTGTTACAAATTAAAAAAAAAACTCTCTAATTATTATATATATATATTAATTAATGCCTTGTCAAATAAACAATTAACGTCCCACATCTCAACTCATCTGGAAACTCAGATTTTGACGCATTTGTACAATACTATTTATTTTATTATTACATTCAGTTCAAAATTTGACACACACCATAAATTTAACATAACTGTTTTTTGGAATCAATATAAAAAGTAATTAGCATAATACTCGTGCTACGTACGATTTTTATAATTTTTATTTAATTTAATAATTAAATAAAATTAATATACTTTAATTTTATTTAGCATGTTATAGAAATTTTAAATATTTTTTTATTTTTTTATATTTATATTAAATCATTTTAGTTGTGTAGCATAATTCCTTCACATTTTAGTATTTTTTTACTAAGTAAATCTTAATAGTAACTTTATTAATAAAATTTTAATATTTTCTTACTAATTTTAATGAGTTTGAACACTAATTTTTTCTCTTCACACTTACATATCTCATTTCTCTTTTTTACATTCTATTTTATTTCTTTATTTGTTTTCTTTCTCATAATCACTCTTCATCGTACGATAATTTCTAAAAAACAGAGTATCCATGTAAAACAAGCAAATTGAATGAAAAAACATTTATACATAATACAAACAAACTATTTTGAGTGATAATTAATTATTAAATTGAACTATAATTTTTCTTCCATGGAGATGACGATACACAACTTTAATAATAACATGCAGCTTTCTCATGGATTTCAATGCTATGCATTTGATTAAAAACTAACAATTCACACTATTCAAAAAAAAAGTTGGCAACCAAAGAAGAATAAATCATAAAGTATGATATGCTTGCTACTTGCGAAGAGATGAGTTAATGACTAACGACATGCATATACATAAAAGAGAGATTGATTGCACAAAGGGCATGAGAATTTAGGACTACTCAATAGGTCTATCAGTGGTGGTTGATAAACTTTATATATAACATTTCAATCGACAATCCCAAACATTTTTGTTTCCTTCAAGTATTTATCAGTAATCATTTCTACTATAAATTCCACCCTTTTTTTCTTAAAATATTCAAAAGATTTAAGTGTATTATCGTTTCTTCTTAAAATAATTAGAGGATTATAGTGTATTAATTAGCTATTTGGAAGATGAAAACTAATTTAAAAGAGAAAAATTCAAGTAAAAGCCAAGTAGCAAATAAACAAAAGGGAAAATAATTTCAGAGTCTTTGAGGTTTGTCCTAATTAGCAGGTCCGTCCTCGTGTTTTTTTCGTTAAAGTAAGTTCGTCCTTGACGCAAATTTTTGACTGACGAAATTTACAAAAATGCAAGTTTACAGAAATGTTCTCCCTTAAATACCAAAAGCACAACCATTCAACACATTTTTTTCTTCTCTCGTTTTCTCTCTCTCGCCTCTTTCTTCCTTACCTTCACCCACCGACTCTATCTTCCTCACCCTTACCCATCGCCACTCCTCGCTCTCACTCAATCGTCTTCTCTCTCTCTCTCTCTCTCTCTCTCTCTCTCTCTCACACACACACACACATAAAAGTTTCGATCAAGGCCCGTTTTGAGTCTGAGTTTTTCTCCGGTCACGCCGCCCAATCTCTCACTCTTCAAGGCGTCGATCTCTACTTTTAAGATATGGGTTTCTGGGTTTGGATCTATGTTTTCTGGGAGATTTTTTTTTAATTATAGAGTGATCTGAATATAAAAAATGCTAAAGTGGATGGGTATGGTGGCTGGGTATTGTGGCTTCAAGCGTGGTGGTGACTAGAGCTTTGGTGGTGGCTGGGCATGGTGGCTTATGTGTTGGCCGTTGTCGGATGTCGATCTGGAGAGAGAAGCGATAGATGGACGTCGATCTTGAGGAGAGAAGGCAAGGCAGAAAGGGATGTCGATCTTGAGGAGAGAAGACGAGACAGAAAGGGATGAGCTCAAGCCTGACGATACTTCTCCTTTTTTCCTTTTTCTTTTAAGCTTTTGTGAAATTGAATTCAACTTTCATGGTTTATGTAGGCTTGTCAACTATTTATTACCGTGGCTAATCTGAAGCAAATGAGTTCCAATTGATAGGAAGAGGAGGAAGAAGATGGCGGAGGAAGTGAGAAGCATGATGGACCACACGGTGGAGACGAATGCATTGATGGTCTAGACCAATTGATAGGAAGAGGAGGAATTGAAGGAGCACTGATTGTGAGTTGCAATGGAGAAGCATGTTTCTTGATTCGGTTTCTTGATTTTCTTGAATGGTGTTGTTGGAAATCTTGATAAATTTAGAAATAATACTTGAAAGAGAAGTGATGGTGGCATGGATTGAATTGGTTTCAACGAGAGCTATAGAGAAACTGAAGCAAATGGCTTGGTGTGGTAAAGTGATGAAGAAATTGCAGGCTTCGGTATGATTATGGCAATGTTCGTCTGATGTTAGATTGATTTTGTAGATTATAAAGATTTTGGTCTTGTTAGCCTCTTTGCTGGCAATTGTTTTGTTGAATTGATTTCCCGAATTTTTAGTGAAGAACCCATGTTTTTTATTCTTGGTTTATGATGAACAATTATACAGGGAATTAATTTGCAGAAAAATCGATTTTTGTTGGATCCAAAAGAACTTATATGTGCAGGAAAATTAGGGTTCATCTTGTTCATGTATGATAAAAATAGAATGAGGGGTATTT
>CAODLS010100691.1:0-33260 GCA_948243855.1 Flueggea neowawraea | reverse complement strand
CCTTCTAGAACGGAGACATGATCTGATGCCACTTGTTGGAGAATTTTCTTAGGGATGCCTTGGTTAAGTTTGGAGAGCGGAAGCGAGTTGGAGTAAGGCGAGAAAAACAACACTAAGATTTTTATAATAGTTCGGCCAACCATGCCTACGTCCACTACCTAAGTCTCACTTAGGCTTTTCACTATCGGAGATTGATTACGGCTCAATCCAACAAAGCCTTACATCAAGGTTGATTACGGCTCAAACCTCTAAGGCCAACAACGTTGATTACGGCTCAAACCTCTAAGGCCAACAAGGTTGATTACGGCTCATACCTCCAAAGTCAACAAGGTTGATTATGGCTTATACCTTTAAAGCCATTAAGGTTGATTACGGCTCAAACCTCTAAGGCCATTACAATATTGTTTTTCATAGGTTCACAATCAACCTTCCCCATACTCTCAAAGTGTTTACAAAAACATTTATAAAAATGAAAGCTCTATGCTAGAGTGCATGTGTTGACACAATGCTCTTGATTTTCTCTCTAGCTTGAATTTGGTGTTTTGGGGGTGATGAAATGATAAAAACGTTTTAGCCTTGAAAGCATATGATCATCCACGTTTAACTGCATCAGAGTCTTTGTTTCATGATTCTGAGCTTTCCAAAGTGTTTTGCTTCAACTCAAATGTTTTGTACATCTTCAAAACACAAAAAGAACTTAATGTTGATCACCCTTGATCCAACACCCAGTGGGAGCATTTTATTTTTTTGAAAATGCATAAAACTAAAAGGGATGACGTCTCACGACAACATTTCTTCGATAAATGAATAGATCGTGATTCTTTTTGGTAAAGTCTCACGACGACATTTTTTCGATAAATGATTCGATCGTGATCCTTTTAGTAACCCCCAGTGAAAATAGCAATGGAAGTATAGATGACATTTACGAGATTAAACTGTGTTTAAGAACGAGTTAATCTACCTAACGGGTGAAAACCTATTGGAGTAAGTGGATACATAAGCGATAAATCGAGTAAGACATCGATAATCGCATAAAAGAGATTTAGTCAATGAGATTGAAAAGTCCAACTTGTTGAGAGATTTACCTATACCGAATAGACTTTGGCATATAGGCTAGTCTATATCTCGACCTACATCAACGAATGTAGAGACTCATTTTCTCAATAGAGAATATGGAGTAGAAACCTATAAAGTTTAATTTAATGGTTTCATCGTCCAATTCTCAATAGAGAATTTGGAAATAAAATCTATAGGATTTGAATCAATGGTTTCATTGTCCAAGGTATGACCTTAGAGATTCTTCGAGAGAATTAAATGGACTCGTAAGCCTGTTAGGCCCACGAGCCCATTTAGTGGCCTATATAAGAAGAAGAGTTCTTCTTCTTCTTTAAGAACACCAACACACCTCCAAAGAGAGGGAGAGAGAGAGCTCTCCACCGGGAGAGAGCGAGGTTCGACCTCCTGTTCCGAGTCCTGCACAGATCACGTGTGACATCTAGACTGCGAAACAGTCGGACATTCCCGTTGATATTTCAACCGTGGTTTGCTCGCAAGACCAAAATAGAACTGATCTTGCTCCGCTGTTAGCTTCCGCTAGAATCGAGGTTAGTAAGTCGAACCTATTTATTATACTGTTTATTAGTTAACCGGTATGCGATTCCTTCATATTCAATAAGCATATATAGATAAATTCTATATTATTTTTTTAAAAAATAATATTTTTTTCTATTTTTTTGCTATGTAATATGTTGTTTAATTTATCTATCTTTCAACTATGTAAGTTATACAATTTACTAATATGCAAATACACTTACTTCTGCTGTCTCTTATCAAATTTGTTAAAAAAATAAAAATTAATTGCTGGAGAATGTTATGGAAGTTCAAATACCAATGGTTTAATTTTGTGGTCATAAGATAATCAACTTTCTTCCAGTAATTACTAGAGAATGTTATGGAAGTTCAAATACCAATGGTATAATTTTGTGGTCATAAGATAATCAACTTTCTTCTAGTAAAAATTTCATCGAATATATTCTTTTATCATTGTTAAAGGAGGAGGTTATTATCAATTATATTCTCAAAAGAAGAAGGTTTTGTACGAGTGTTGCAATTATTTGTGGGACATGTTCTGGATTCAAATTTTATGGGCAATAATTATAAACAAAAGTTTTCTTATTTTTGGTGAAATATTAATTAATAAATATCAACAAGAATTGTATTAAAAATTAATAAGCTAGTAAGTTTGTTTAAAACACCAGCAATAAAGTAAGAACAATCTTCATTTTAAATTAACTGTCGTTTAAAGTTTTAACACATAGATTAAAAGTAGCACTTAATTTGTATACATTTCAAACTAAATTTACTCATAATAACTTTTATAATTTCTCTTATTATTTCATAAAATCCAATGTTTTGTCTATTTCTCTCAATGTATTTATGGAGTGATATAATTAAAAAAATAAATACTTTATTGAAATTATAGAAAGATAATTATTTTGAAAAAATAAATTGTTAAGTGACAAATTACATGAAACGGAGGGAATAAATAACTAAACAATTATGGAGGGAAAAATTAAAAATTTGTCACAAAGATAAAAATACCAAAAAAGAAAATCCAAACAGCTGTTTAAACACACGTAAATTCCGATTTGTTTAAAACTGATGACTACATACAAACATCTACGTTGATGTGACTTGAATTAGGTCATTGTAATGGACAAGATGCTTAACGTTATCTAGTTCGGGCTGACCCACCGCAGATCCGAAGGACCTCTACCATCTCTACTGCTAAATCTCACTTCAGCCATTTGGGTTGAGGTTTCACGACGAAACCCGTCGCCATCCGTTTATCGGTAGGCTTGTAGCAACAAGTCCACTTCTTTCGATTTTTAGCTAATCTAATTGGTAATTAGACCAAAAAATTTTCAGGATTAATATATACTAACACCATACTCGTGTTATACATAGTAAATTATAATATTTTTATTTAAATTAATAAATAATGTACATTTTTTAAAAAGTATTTTCAAAATTATTACTTCAATGAGAAAAATCAAAATATTAACAAACGAGAGAAATTATAATTATTAAATATTTAAAATTATTATGAAATTTTATAATTTTATAAATTTTATTCATAATTCTTTTATGAATTAAATATATTATTTATTTTTCTTAGAAGTATATAAATTCATTAAAATAAAAGATTTTAATTCATATATTATAATATTAATCAAATGAATGCATATGTATGTATTGAATTAAGCTAATATAACTAATATCATTATAATTTGATCAAAAGTATCAAATCACAATTAATTTTTATATCTGATTCTCTATTTTCAAAAAGCCTAATATGTTGATATTTCGTTAGTCTATTCTAAATCACTTGCTAACTATAAATTTATATATCAAATTTATGAACCAAAATTTTCATTATAGCATTAAATTTATATAACTATATTTATATGTGAAATAATATATATTGATTTAAATGTATATATTGATATATATACTAATTTGTTTTTGTTATGTAATAATTGATTTTAATTTTTTATATTATATTACAAAAAGGAAAAAAAAGAGAAAATATTTAGAAAAATCGTCGCATGTCAATCAGTTAAAACGTCACTCGTCGAAACTTTGGAAAAATTCTCAAACTTATATATATATATAGCCATTTTTTGTAAAAAATATTAAGAAATAACACACCTCATAATACTTGTTAATCAATTAAAAAATCACTTATTATAAATTTAAAAAAAATTATAATTATTATATATATATATTAATTTGTCTCTTTCCTTTCGGTGTATTCAATAATGTGCATTTTATTTTCAGTCAAAAACTAATGGTAATATGCTTTAATTATTAAATAATGACATTTTTTTTGGTTGCGACATCATTAAGTAATGACAAATTGACACTTGAGGGATTGACCGCAGCCCCGTGGACACTTATTAGTTAGGCCACAAACCGCGTGTCACGGGAAACTTATTGAATAAAAATGGCTTGTGGGTTTTTACTTATTAGTCTCTGAGGTTAGGCTTAATCTACCAGTCAGTCCCTCAATAACGAAAACACTAGTTTTTATTCCCTCAGATTTAATTTGACAAAACGATTTCATCCCTATGTTATAGAGCCATGAGAGTTTCGTCTGAAAAAAAAATGATGTCCACATTTCTTAAACAAGGAAAGAGACACACAACTTGTGGGAGTCTCCGACGGACCTCTTCTCCATTTTTGGCGAAGCTTGATCCAAATAAGATATATCCATATATGGCAAAATATAATCAAGCTCCAGCCCACTCTCTCATTTTCCTTCTTCAGGGAAAACCGAGGAGGAAGAAGCTTCTAATAAAATAATTTCCTTCTTCAACTCGTTATTCATATGATCAAACATCTGAACCAATGGAGACTCTCATCAATGTCTCCTCAACTTGTGTGTACGGTCCAAAAAAGATCTTTGTAGACATCGGTTAGTTTGGAATAGCCATATAAATTGTTCCTTTTTCAATTTAAATTAAATTTCATTAATTTTCAAAATAATATACTCCCTCCATCTCACAATAATAGACACTAATTATTTTTTAAGGAAATTAAAAAATAGTAATTTTAGTAGTTAAACTCATTTAATTTTATAAGTTTTTTCATTTATGTCTTTTGACTAAATCTATTGGTAATTAATGAATTAGCTGAAAAAAGAGATTTAAAGAAGATCAAACTTGTAACTTTGTTAACAATAAATGCAATAAAAAAATAAAATATTCATATGTTTTGATATATCAAAAATAGAAAATATGTCTATTGTTATTAGACAAAAAGAGTAATAACGTAAGGCGCTAAATATTAAATTTATTTCTACAAAGGCAAAGACACTGAATAAAATATTAATATTTTTTTCCTAATCATTCACTGATATTAGACATTACAATCTTGAACCCTATCAAAGCTGGCATGGAAGTTTTTCAATAGTGATTTAAATAAGAGCAACGTGTGTTAGTGACCATGTAGGAAGTTTGTGAGTAGTAACAAAGATTCGCAAAACGTATATCTTATCTTGTGCGCTGAGTTAACCCCCACTAGTGTATAAGTGGGTTGGTCCATTTTTCTCAAAAAGAAGAAAAGAAAAAAAGAAAAAATCAATAAAACGCATATCACATTCACTTCAATATTGATCTCTCAAGTTGTAACATTTTCCTTTTGTCTTCAAGTTCTTCACTGTATTTTTTCTTCATTAATAAAATCATTTATCTTCATTTTATTTTTCGAATTGTTGTAGAAGGAGTAAAGAATCATTAACAAGTTAAGTCCCTTCCTTATTTCACAATCGTTTGATTGAAGTTAGATTGGACCATTTCAATTTGGAAAAACTGTAAATTCTGTTACACGCTCGCAAAAATAAAAAAAAGGCAGCATTGTTCTTCTTTTAGGGAAAAAATCTCGATGGGACTTACGCGATGATGAGGTGATGCCGTTGATAAGCAACAATATAGATATGAAACTGCCAGCCTAATTCCTACTATCAATTGAGAAGAAGAGGCTTTTGCAACAACAAAAGCAAAGCGAGCCAATAAGAAAGGAATTTTTGTTCCTATTCTTATTACACCACAAGGGTGTGTGTAATGTAATGTAAGGGATTCTGTAAATCTGTAGCCAAATGTCACTTTTATAGTTGCTACAACAAGAAAATTAATTGCTATTGGGACTCCTCCTTGAACCCACTGGTAGAGAGCTCCCACTGGCTGAAATTTTGTCCTCATTCGACCATAACAACTCTTTCGAGAAATTTGACTTCCCCTTATTTCTCTAACTGCAAATACAAACTTTCTCTCCAAAACATTCCTTTCCATCTCCAAAACAATTCGTGTCGTGTCTAAACGAGTCAATTCGTTTATGACCCGAATTTTAAATGGTTAAATAAGTTCACTCGTTTACGATGCGAACTCGTTTAACCCTAACACGAACACAACATGATTAGTACACAGATTAACACGACACGATCTGTTTATTTTTAATGGGTCACATGTCACAGATTAATCCGTTTAACACAATTAATCCATTTAATACGTTTAACACGATAAAATTTATTTAACACGTTTAACACATTTAACCTATTTATAATACACAAATAAATGCACAATTAATACTAAAATAACTCCAACTAAAAATATAAGTTTATAATATCTACCAATACAATAATGTTCTAAATAAAGATAAATCAAATACAAAATAATTAAAATTATAAAATAAATTAAAAACTTGTAATTCTCAATATAAAATATTAAATAATATTTTTTAAACTTGTTAGAGGATTGGAATCGAGTCGATTAACTTGTTAAACAAATTGACTCGTTTAAGGTCATTTTTCTCAGGTCATAAACTAGTGGACCCGTTTATAACCTAAATTCATTTATAATAAATTTAAATTCGTTTAATTTCGTATCAAATTGTGTCTTTAAAACAGATTGTGTCAGAAACTACTACCCCTAGTTTCAATCGAATCGCAAAGGATGAGAGTCGAGACGGTGAGGATTAATAAATATACCACATTGTTTACAAAAAAAGAGAGGGCAAATTACACATTACGTCCTTTTTTACTTTTAATTTACAAAATAGTCACCTATTACTTTAATTTTATTAATATTAGACATGCTATTATTTAAAAAAAATACATTATAAACGCTATATATGCGTCGTCTATATATGCTTCTGAACGTAACATATCTTTCTTATTTTATATTTACTTTGTATATTTAGGACTTATTTGACGATAAAAATATTTAGTATATTTTTAGTATATAATATTTTAACTTTTAACATTTTTTTCCTTTAAATCATGTTATTCTCTCAAAATTTTAACCATTTATAAAATTATTATCCATTATATATTATTGGTCATTTGCTAAATTTTACACTTTTTAAAAAAATATTAATGTCCCTTCTCTATAGTTGTTGCCCCCCACCCCCCCCCCCTTTTTTTTGTCCATGATAGTTGTTGCCCTTAATGTCCAGAATGTGTGTATTCAAATGTAACATTTGTGAAAAACTTTTGTCTGAAGTGATCTTTTGTAATTATTTTTCTTTTCTTTTATGCATTATTGTGTAAAAATCCAATAGAGAATAAATATGCCCAACTCAAAACTCCACACATCAAACACCGATCTTCCTCGTCTTCCCGAGTCCAAGCAGTTGCAGACAACACAAACTCGCATCACCAGTCACCACCATAGCTGAAAATGTCTAGAAGAAGCAGAAGAATAGATTTATTCTTACTGTTACAACTGGTTTCTATTTCACTACTGCCTTCAATTTCCGTCGCTTACCGTCCCGGAGACATCGTTCCTATGAGCAAGAGAAGCCAATACCACTCGGTCCGTTCTCTATATTCCTAACAGCTCATCTTCGTTTTGTTATTCCCATCGTGACCTCTCCTCTTTCATTTCTTCAGTCTAGGACAACGTGGCACGACATGATTGGAAAGCACTGCGCCGTCTTCGGCGTCAATCGCGAGGTACTGAATTCCAGTTCTCTTGATTGGATTTAGTCGTCCGTGTTTTTCCGTTTTGGTTTCATTTTGTGGCCGTTTTGAATTTAGTTGTTTTTCGAATTAGGTCTTGGTCCCCATTGCGAAGCCGACTGGATACACCGGCGCTGATCCGTACAAGATGTGAGTAAAACGACATTATTGTGGTTCTTGTGTGTATGACGTTTTGTGAGCTCTGATCCGTATAATTCGTGTATGTGTTAGTTCCTTTCATGTTGGCAGAGAGAAGTTTCTAATTCCTTGGCTTTTTGTAATCAATCGGAAGAGTTCGGAGGTTCCGATGATTGATGTGCATTTGGTAAATAATGCATTTTTAATTTTAGTTCAGTTTTCGATGCCTTCCATTTGTTCTGTTGATTTGTGATTTTGAGTTTTGTGAATTTGTGATTGTAGAGGTACTCTGGAAGTGATCTGCTTGGGGTTACGGCTAAAGTTGTGGATATGCCTCACCATTGTATGTATGATTACACACCACCTCTTTATTTTTTTCCCTGGTTTTCGTGTTTTGAATGGTTGTATGTCTCTCTGTGAAACTAAGAGATGTTAACTATATCAAGTATGTACTTTTTTAGCTGTTTTGGCTATAATAATGATTCTGCTTGTCCTTCTAACCTTTCAAATGAACTATGCAAAACCTAGTTTAGCCATGGGCTGTTGCTGTCGTAGTGTGGAAGAAACAATGATTCTTTTTGAAGTGCTTTCCAGTTTGTACTTCCTACATTTTGTTTACATTGCTCTGTTTGTCCATAGTGATCGCAATTCCTTGTGGGATTTCATGCCCTATGTGCTTGTTGAATTGTTTTATCAAATTATTATGTCCTTTTTCCGGTTCTTTTTGCATCTTAAATGCATAAATCACAATGCAGCCTTAGTTATATGAATCTACTTGGGTCAAGTTTTGTTGAATGGTTGAAGAATGGCTTCATTAGAATTATCTTTAGGGATCTTCTCAAAATTCTAAATATTGGCCTTCTCATTTTTGCATTGATTCCCTTATGGAATTGAAACGAAATGTTTCATCTTAGGATGATTAATATGACTTTGCGGAAGCTTTTTTCTTTTCCCTAATTCTAATATCTGGTGAATGTGGTCTCATTGCTTGACTGGTCATGGCTTTAACAGATGTTGAAACTCATCCGAAAATTCGTGAACAATTTTGGAATCCACAAAATTGGCCTAAACACATTCTTGTGAGATACACATGGTTAGTACTGCTTCACTTATTTATTGTTTGATGGGTTGTTATGTAGTACAATCTTAATCTTTAAAAGATTATAGTTTTGTTGCTTAAGATTCATAAAGTTGGATGGCTGAGAGAAAAAAGCATGATCTATCAATTTATTCTATCACAGTGAGTGCCTTGTTAGAGTTCCAGATGCTCGTGCTTTTTCAGTAGATCCTCATTTGGTTACTTCCCATATAGTTGAGAGGCAATTTTTTTCCATTCGTTTATTTCTCTTTTGTTGTTCTTTCTTCCCATTGTTTACTTCATATTCTCACTAGGTGGAAAGACGCACACAACTTGATAGATCTAAGTTGAAGGCTTTAGGTTAATTTTTTACATTTTGGGGTTGCTATATAATTGCATTCCTTATCTATACAGCTTGAATCAATAAATTCACAAATTTCAACAAGTGAGCTAAAGCTTCGACATTTTCTTATTCTAGCTCATTAAAAGGTGGCGTCAAAAAAAGTGACTGAAATATCATTGCTTCCTTATTTCTTTCAGAAATTTTGTACAGGGAAAACATTCTTTTCACATAATTGGTTTCTTGTCCATTTCATTGTCACTTTCTATAATTAAAATTGATAGTTAGTATCTTGAGTTAAAAAAAAGTTGGGTTTGTGTGACAAAATCACATCCCGAAGGTCTAGTGAATGCTTCCATCATGTAATGAATCAATTAAATATACAAATATTTAACTTTCCCTTTTTTCCCCAAGTTTTTGTGTTTTTTGTGCTGCCTTCCGTCATAGTCGATAGTAATTGCAATTGGTCCATTTTTTGACAAATGACAGGGAGGAACAATCAGAAATAGATGTGGCAGCTGGATTTTACGTTTTGTTTGGATCAGGTATTCCCAATTTATTATTATGTTAACGCTTAATGCTAATTGCTATTCCTATGTTCAATTGCATCGATGAAGAATTACCACAAGTCTGACACAACCTGTTCTGCATCTCCAATATCAGGCTTGATGCTGTCTTTTATTCTCTCAATCTACATCTTGCAGTCATCACGAGACAAAATATCAAGGTACTTATTCTCTGCTATTTGGAAGAGGCCTTGTAACATTTCTTTGCTTAGAAAATCTCGGTCACCATGTTTTGTTTTGTTGGTTCTTTTACATTCGTGAGGTTACGTTCTGCTTTTTTCATTCTAGGTTTGTTAAGGAAACTGTCGCCGAAAGCAGCCTTCCTTGGGGAGAAGTGGCAAAGGTTGAATGAGGGATCCTCAAAAAGTTCCAATACGGCAACAATGGAGGTGTAGTTTGGTTACTTTCAAAGGTTTCTCTTTGCTAAACGATAATCGACATAAAATCGGAATTTTTTGTAAAAATGAATGGAAAGAGAACTTAAATCCTTTAATGAACAGAATGCACAAGCTTGACAAAACAAAATTTACTGTCGTAATAGAATGTCGAGTAGTTGGGAGTTGATGTGCATCAAAATTTTCACATTCATGATTCAGTTGTCACACTTCCATTGAATAGATTAATATTTCTCGTCCATAACTTCAATTCTGGATGGTCCCAAAGTTTTTGATTCCTTGATAAGGAGATGTATGCAAAATATGCGACAAGCATATTTATTCATGCATATTCAGCTCTTAAAGAGACGTGCCACACGAAGCGCACTATAGTTGAACTAGCCTCCTGACCTTGTCTTGGCCGTTTATGTTTTGGCCACGACAATTGAGGCATAATGTACAACCAGAAATTGGTAGGAGTATTTCTTTTTTACTTTTAGTATATATATATATTGGCTCCAATTCGGATTTGGAATCTAAATCCTTTAATATTAGAGAAGCTAATATCATTAGGCTTCAACTAAAATCAGAATTATTTCATCTCGTTTACTTCGATATGGTTCTCTTACAGCAGTGATCACCGCATTATGAAAGGCTGAGGGATGTTTAGTTGTTAAAAAAATATTTTTTTCTTTTTTAAGTTTTCTTTTTTTCCCCTTATTTCTAGATTTGTGTTTAGATTATATAGCGTACAAGTTAAAACACGCCGAGTAACGTGTTCTGAAATGGAAAACACATTAACTTCTAATAAAGAAAAAAGTAAAGAAAACATTATATTAATTGATTTTCATTATTATATTTAAATAATTAGGCTCAAAAGAAAGTTTTTTTTTTTGTATATTATCCAGACCCTCTTAATGGAGGCATATATATACCATGCCGTCTACCTCCCATCTCTGAGCCTCGAATTCAGGATTCTATGTTCTATAGATGTGACTGTCCACTATATGGGGTTTAATACATAAATAACCATTAAATATTAACATATTTTACAACTAACCACTTTCAAAAATACTGCTCATAAACCCAAAACAACAATGAAAAAAATTGTGAAACTAGTCAAATGAAACCAACCAATCAGATAAAATGTGCTCAAATTAAAAATATATTCGGATAGTGCTACCTATAATATAGTAAACAACATCAATTAGGATTTTAAATATATTAGGATTAGGATTCCTATTTGTATATAATCTGTATTTCAATAAAAATTAATTTTAAAACTTCTATAATAATTCAATGTACATCGATCAAGAGAAGTAATAAAACAGAAACTCACACAAAACGAACATCAGTCCTCGTGGCATCAACACCACGTCGAAGGCATTAGAAACATGCCATATTTCAAGCAACGGATTTTTCATCTTGAACACGAATCCTATAAACAACCACTCTTCAGAAGCGTTGTCAATAAAACGTGTCATTCATGAACTTGTCGCGCCGTCGTGCATTGAGTCTGTAGAAGAGTCGCATCATTGTGGGTGAATCGATCCTGTAAACCCAACCCCTCCCCCCCTCAGAATTTCCTCCAAAAAGCATGCCATCTATGTCAAAGCCATTGCTGAATGCGAGCAACAACTGTTGCATGAAAATATGTCGCTAATTGTATGACCTTTAGGCACCACTTTTGCCTCCAACGAAATTTAGATCATCATCGTTGACGTCAAGTTTAGTACCTGTTCTTGTTGACAAAGGCGAGAATAGAGTTTCATTTAGGTTTCACCTTAGTTTCAATTTTTTTTATAGCCAACAATGCCGACAAAGACGAGAATAGTTTCATATAGGTTTCACTTTGGTTTCAATTTTTTTTATTTCCAACAATGTCGACAAAGGGGGGAATAGAGTTTCATAAAGGTTTCACCTAGGTTTCAATTTTTTTTATTTCCAACAGTGTTGACAAAGGCGAGAATAGAGTTTTATATAGGCAAAGATAGTAGTGACTGTTGAAACAACATTGAAATGCCATCAAAACATGATATAAACTAATGGACACAGAATAATAACCTAAATCACCCGTTCGATCACTTGACTGTAGGAGAAAACGTAGAGAATGAAGAGTTGACGACTATTGTGTTAGTTTCAATGTAACAAAATGTATCTAAAACAATCACATAACAATTGCCCAAAAAAAGTGGAGGAGAGAGTACCGAAATTTATTCCAAAAAAATAGGAGGCCAATTGATATTTATTATCTATATAATAAGATAATAGCTAATTTTATCTCTTCAATGGGTAGAATTAAAATACAAAAACTTACAATTGCATTGCAAAAGTTGAGTGGGTATTCCTAAGTAAAGTTTTAAAATGTGGCTATTTGTGCAATTTCCTCATTAGAGTAAACCATCGGCCATAGATTAAAGTATTTTTTAAAATGATAAATAGAAACAAAATGCACTTTTTAAAAAAAAATCATTCTACTGCAAAACGGCAATATTTTGGCCTATTTTTAACTTTTTTTTTTAATTTTCTTCACATGCCATGCTATCTCAGTTGCCACGTCAATATTTTAACGAAACATTTTTTATATTATTAATTTCATTACAAATTTGTTATAAACTCGAAAAAGGGTGTATTATTATCTGACAATTTTTTTGGTACATAAAGTGGATTTGATCAATTCAAAAATTAGATTATTAATAATTTCTTTTCTCTTAATTACAAATTTCTTCTTTGAAATTTAAATCCTTGACCTTTTTGCAGCTACTCCATTCAAGTCCAACATGTTAACAATTGGACAACACTTTGCTGATTTTTTAACAAAACTTAAAACTGCAACTGAAATATAAATTGGACCAAAATTTCTATTATTCAATTAAATAAGCCATTTTTTACTACTGTGCAATTCAGCTAATTTTCTAATATCCAATTCACTTTTACTATTTACTATTCAATCTACCTAAACAAATTTTTTATGCATAGAAATAATTATAAATTGAGCAGCCTGGAGTGAACCTTCAATTTTTTCTAGAGAAAATGACAAAACATGTACTATTTTCAAACTTATGAACAGTAATATTGTATGAATCTTAAAGAATAAATATTTACTTGCAAAACCAAGAATTTTGTACTATAAAACATTAGTTGTTTTGAGCTGGGGATTATGGAAAAGAAATGCTTAGTAAGATCTAATAACTTTACTACAAAGACATCAAAATATGAACTGTTCCGACTAAAAGTTGCAATACTTGTTGAAGAGTGGTAAGTAGAGTGTTGAAACTTGACTACTAACATGGACAAATGCTAGATTACAAGTTGATAACATTTTCATGTTACCAAGCCACACCTTGCCCTCTCTTTAATTTCCTTTATTTTCCAACCCTTTTAAGCTGTAAGATACTATGTTAGAGACCAAAAAAAATGAGATGAGCAAGCAAGTAAACACTTATATATATATATATATATATAAACACACATAGAGATCAATTAATTAAACAAAATGAACTAAAATAATTGTGCACTAATAGTCTAATATCTCCAACACTTTATCTTTTTTGATGATAAGTTATAGTATTACATGGAGAAGTAACTATAAAAACTAATAATAATTAAACAACGTACATGGTCCAATCTACCTATCAAGGAAAAAAAAACGTACATGGTCCAATCTGTAACATTTTGTTGGTAAGTGAGGAAGCTATTATATCCTTCGGAGAAAAACAACAAAAGGGTATTCATTAAAATTCAATTTCTTTGTTTGTTTTGTCTATTAATAAGAACGAATGGATTGGTATCATAAAAATTATGCTAGAATCATAGAGACTAACTAACTATTCTCTGCTTCCCAAACTTTAACATTGACAGGTGTTGTTGTGACAATAGAAGCAAAAGTGGTATTTGTCACAACATGGGTTGTTAATTAATGTCACATATATATGTTATTCCTATGCTACCATTTGTTTTAGGGAAAAAAATATAAAACCAAATAACAAAAGGTGATGATCCACTAACTACCTAGGTTAAGGATGATTTAAAATCCTTTATTCTATTGTAAGTGGCCATCCATTGGAGGATAGGTTGGTCCCCAACGCTGAGATTCATAGTACTTTACGAATAACAAAAAAAAAATCAAAAAATTTAGTTATACAACTAGACTGGTGACCACTTTTTTCTTTCATAATTATAAATTTAAATTTTGAGGCTAAATTCAACTTTATTTGTCTTCATAGGAACTTAAATCTTATATATAATCGATTATTCTAACTAAACATATTTGAAAAATACAAATATTCAAAAGAACATTCAATATAGTTAATTCTAAAAACTGTGACGATAACTAAGATTATCTCCAACTGTTCTCTATTTTGGAGTTAGTTGGAGCTCCAATCGAGCGCCATTTTTAATGCTAAAATAGTGATATGCTACAACGCCATGCTAATAAATTTGAAGAAGAGGAATCTCATACTAGACAAGAGAAAAACTCGAACAAAAAAATGTGTGATTAACATTTATAAAATCTAAGATAATCTTTCTCGTAAAATACCTTGTGTAGTAGAGTTAAATTCAAATTAGAACTTACATCAAAGAGCTCAATACTCATATAAAAAGGTCTACGCATAAGTATGTAACATATTCCCTCCGTCCCACTTAGACACATTGGTCTTTGCATAGGGATTACTGGGAGGAAGTTTTATCAGTTTAATGTATATAATTTTATAATTTTTTTTGAATATATCCCTTGACTTTTTTTAGAGATATTTATTAGGACATTGATTAAAATTTTTTGACTAAGTATTAATCACAAGGATAGTATTGTAACTTTATGATTTAATTAGTGAAAAGAAAAAAGAAAAGTGTCTATAATTAAAGACATTTGAAATGAAAAGAGGGCCTATCAAAATAGCATGAAAGAGTACATGCTTATGTACAAATGCATATATATGCTGACAGTCCAAAGTTGTATTAAATTCATTAGCAATGGCGTTGCTGATTGGTTGGCTAAGCATGGCCACTCCTTTCCTAGAGGCCTTCATATTTTAGAACATCCCCCTATAGGACTTCGAGAAGCTCTTGCTAGAGACAAGATTGGGTGTGGGTAATTCGAGTTTTGATTATCTGTTTACTTTTGTCCTTCTCTTTGTCTTTTTTTTTTTATAACAATAATATTCTTCCGTTATAAATAAAGATATTAATAAAATTATAGGAGGTACCGTCTTTTTTTTGTCAAAAAAAAATCATCATAGATTGAAGAAACTATTGAGGCTCCAACGGCTACACTAGCTAGCCATGTGAAGACCATATATGTTAACTATTTCCTTAATTCCTTTACATAAATGAATTCTAAACTTTTGCAGAAATAGGTTTTTATTATCTTTCAGCCATAATTTTTGGTGACAAAGAAACGTTATCCGAATAGAAAATTCCCAAGATTCTTAGTTACTTAATTATTCAAAAATGTAATCATGTCAGTCTCTAATTGTTATTCAAGTTCAGCTCAAGACAAAGCAAGTTTAATAAACTAAACCAAAGTTGCTATCAGCATTGAATTTCTTTACTTATCACATGTGATAATATAAACTAAGCATGCATGCATTAACTTTCACTAATCTTGACATTTTGAAGTGAAAGTGACCAATAGACAGACCAAATAGTACTATATTATATTTCCTTAGACATATTGTCACATTATAACTTTTTTAACCCTCGTTAAGTTGCAAAAAGTTGTGTGATTAATTATTGACTAATCTATAAATGCGAGCTTTGCTCACTCTAGTGGCTTTTCATGGTGAGCGGGAATTTTTGTACAATTTTATTCAAATTTTAGCAGTGAAAAACTCGAATCATCGTATCAAGTTGCGTAAAAATAAACATTTGATATATTAACAATAACAACATAAAGTTGTACTTCAATGTCAAAATTATGTCGCAACGACCATGCTTAATTAAGTACTGTATGTATAATGTAATTAAGAAAAAGATTAATTAAGTTATTGTTCTTTTGTTACAGCTGCCACTCTTGCATATGCCAATGTATTGGTTGGTCTAACTTAGCATCTTTCGTACGATTAACGGGGTCACTTCTTGCTGGTCCCGATTGATTTTATAGCACGCCTACATTCACAAAGTACATTTAGAACAGAACAAGTTAATTATAAGTTCAATTAGTGAAGATTGATTAAGTAATTGTTGTTAGTCATCGAGAGAGTGATAATTAAAGTAGTAAAATAAACAGAAAGGTCTTTGTTCAGTGTATGGTTAATTGTGTTTTATGTTTATATTCAATGCAAATTTCTGTGCCGTCCACCAACTTCTCCACTTTGTTTTGTTACAAGCATTTATCTTTCAGTTCGAGAATGCGTACATAACGCTTTTTAAGAAAGTGGTTGTGCTGGATTAAGGTCCTATGAGTTAGGGTTTTGTTGCCAATTCTTCAACATTAGCCAGATTGTAATGTAATCATTGAAAGGCAGCTTCAAAGATAAGGTTTTGTTATTTTAAAAAAAAATTAAATTAGATTTTACTAAAAAAATTCCTGAGTACGTAAGTGAATTGAAGGACTTGGAGATAAACAATAGTTAATTTCAAAACTAGTGCAGGACATCTGGTTATAATATGTTTTGATATTATTTTAAAATTGGGTCAATTGTTCTCAAAAGGCAAGCAAATTGTGGCCTTAATCTTAGTCAATATAGGACTTCATATATTCTTAACATCCCTTTAGGAGATAGTTGAGTGAACATATTAGAATTGTAAACCCACTGGTGCATTGATTTGAAAATTCGGATGAGTAAAACATTAAAAAGCACGCCTAGTGGGTGAACCAAATTCAAAAACCCAACTTGATAAAATTGAATTGAAAAAGTCCTTATTGATACTTAAGTGAGGAGGTTCATATTATACTAGAGTGACTTTGATACCATATCAAGAACTATTTCACCTGAATAATAGAGTGATAAGTGAAATTAGAATTTGTTCATAACTACATTTCTTGGAAGGCAAGAGTTCAGGTTGTGTTCTATCTTGATATCTCTTTTCATTTAATTGTTTTTAATATTTCAGAGATGTAGATTTAAATTTTATTAATATCCACCAAATTATAATTACATTAATAAAAATGAAACGCAATTATTAGGTTTTTTTCGAAGCTTCTACCTTCCCTAATCTAATAAATGATGATTAGCATTATAAATAAGTGAAAATGGAAGTTCTATGTTGGATGATCATCCAACCCAATTTCTTTTCCCATGACAAAATGATGATTTGAGTTCAGAATTTTTATTGGCTTTTATATATGAGAGAGTGAAAATCCTGACCCTATAGCTTACATATGATAAGCTTAGGTAGGCAGACCAATTATTTAAACTTGTCTCTCTTAAGATCACTTCACAACTTATTAATTGGAACTTGGAAATCAGACGCTGGCGGGAAAAGAGGAGACATGGCCATGAACATCCATCATTATGTGCTTTTGTATATACCACATATAATTGAGGTGGTAAGAACCAATGTGATGAGAAGAAGTTAAATGTACGTGGAAAATCTTGTAATTTATTACTTGCTACTCTACCAAAAAACAAAAAACAAAAAACAAAAAACAAAAAACTTACCATTGAGGGACTACGAAGGAATGGTATGGCTCTTACTCTGTTAACTAAAGTTTTAAATTCCAATTTTGAATTTCAAAAGCTTTTACGATTGAAAAAATTCTACTCATTTCAAATATAAATTAATAAAAAATTAGAAAAATTCAGAATATCGAATAATTTAAATAAAAAACACTTATATGTAATATGCTCGTAACCATATATTGGCCCCATAACTAGCATAATTTGCCAACCAAAAGGCCATTAAATAGGCATAATTGTATTTCCAAAGCGTCCTCTCTTATGTATAAAGAACAAAAGTCAGTGATTATATCTTGGATATAATAAAATAAGTATAAAGGCCAATCACTTGATTAAGCTATTTTATAGTTTAATTAAAAGGCTAAAGAATGGCATTAATGAAAGGCTAAATCTTAAATTAAAAGATGACATTATATTAAAAGTTAGTTCAAAATTTTAATTGAAAAAATACAAGCTAGTCAAATAACAGATAAAAAAAATGGTAAAAGAAGAAACATTCTTTTCCAATTTTGGTTAGAAAATGAAAATCCACTTAATTTGATCACTCAACATGTTAGTCACGAACCACGAAAAATGAAGGGCCGATCTAATCACCACAGCTAAGACCTAGACGTGAATTGGATTCGAGCCTCATGGTGTCATGCAAGAGCCACCTTGAAAGTTTAACTTTTTTGTATGACAAAAAAAGTTTTCTTAATTGCTAATAAATAGATTGAGCTTCCCTCGAATTTTTTTTTTTACTCTTCTACTTGTTTCCTTATAATTATAACTAAATTAAACATGGGTTAAATTCAGTATGGACTTGAATGCATTGAACAGAATGCACAATAATATGCCCATACTTATAATAACGGGGAAACAATGAAACATAAATTAAGTTTTTTTTAACATAAACTAAGTTTGACATGACATTTCATGATCTCTAAAGAACGTACGAAGCACAAGACAACAGCTTTTCAAACTTAAAAAGAGTTAGTAAATGGTTAAATTCACATGGCCTCGTGTGAATAACGTTACGGTTCTCTTTTGCCCGAGAGAATCGCACCTTAATTACACACTATTAATTAGTGAACGATCTTAATTAATTGGTTTCAACAAGTTGCATGTTTATGTTCCACGCTAGTTATATAAAAACAATTCGGTTAAGAATGCTAATTAGTAATTACAGAAACATTTTGCCCATGACGCAAATGACTGCCTGACTAGGTTAATTGCAGCAGAATCACCATAATTTGTTGCTTCCCCATTTTTTTATATGTATATATAGAGAATGATTAATTTACACTAGAGGTAAGTTTTTTCGACTTATACCTAATTTTTATGTTCAATTTCTTTTAAATCGGTCTCAAATAATCAAGATAGTTAAAAATGTGGCACCATTATTTTAAAAAAATGGATGGTAAAATTAGGTGTAGCTTAAAAAAAACTTACAATTTGTATAAATTGATTATTTCTCTCTCTTCATTTATATATATATATATATATATACGAGGAATGCTTCACTTACTCCAAGAGTAAGTTTTTTGAATTTACTATTCATTTTCATCATCTATTACTTTTGAATTTAGTGGTGGAGATCAAATTCAAAAAAGTAAATTACATTAAACATTAGATTTAAAAACAATGGATTACGAGGATTAAGAGTAATAAATGGTGAGAATAAAAAGTAAGTTTAAAAAACTTACTCTTGAAGTAAGTAGAGCATTCGTCATATATATATATATATAATGTCTAAGACCTCGTCTTAGATTAATTGCAGACAAAAACATATTGATGAAGTGTGAATAAAAGATCATTAAGTCTATTCAATTTGGGGACGTTACGAATCGTCATGAATATCAGAACGTTGCAAAACATTTACACTTAGTCACTAAACACCGCACTATAAATAGACAAAGGAGTCAAATTGTGGTGGTGTGTACTATTCACTACACAAACTATTACTTTGGCGAATTTACTACTGACTTCATCATCAGAGATTCCCCCGGGGAGCAATCCGACCTCATCGTGTTTTGTGTTTACAGATATCGAGGTTTCGTTCAAGTTCCCATTTGTTCGTATTGATTCTTTTATTTTTGTTCGATTTTTGATGCAACAATAATTGGCTTTGTCTGTGGGAATTGAGCGAAAAACCTTGCTTGTCAACGTTCAAGAATAAGTTCATTAACAACAGCTACAATATTCACCATGGCTCGGACACCTTCCCACCAAGTTAGATACCATAAGGAAGAGACGAGAAGAGTTGGTGCCAGAGTTGGAGTAGGAGCATCAGGAACCGTCATCCCTACTGTTTCACTTGCTAACTACATGACGTTGAAGAACCAAAACGAGGAGAACCAGAGAGCTTAGGCGTGATGGCGACCTTGTTCCAACAGTTTCTTCATCAAGCGGTCCTTCCACCCACCTTACATGCATATTCTTGAAGTGGAGAAGCAGCGGAAAGGCATGACATTCTTCAAGAAAGCCATTGTCAACTTTCTCAAGTTTTAGAACATTAAAATCCTCACCTTGACAAGAGCACTTTGATGGCCCGGTGCCCGAAGCTTGAGTTAAGATCAAGAAAGAGAACTATCCTGAAATGGTGAGAGTACCTGAAAAGGAAATCTTAAGGTTCCTCCAAGGAAGATAAAATCAGAGCCTCAGTCATCGATGGATATCCAAGGAATTACGAACATGAAGAGGATCATTGAGGACGTCCTCAAGCAAAGGAAGCTAATTCCCATGGAGAAAGAGCAACAAAGGGATAAAGTTCTACTCACCAAAGAAGTTATGGGGAAGCCACATCCTCTAAAGTTTAAGATATCGCAACTACCAACCTTTTTGGGTAAAGAGGACCCAGATGAACACATCCAAACTTATGAAGCAATCATGCTTCTACATGGATGGGAAGCCACCATAATGTGCCACACATTCCTGATAACGTTAAAAGACCATGCTCGTTCTTGGTTCAACGGGTTGAAGGAAGTATCTCTCTTTTGCTTTGAGTGACTCAGGAAGGAGTTCATCAACGCTTTTATCATTAACAAAAAGAGAAAAAAAGATGCCACATACTTGCTTAGCATTAGGCAAAGTGAGAAGGAGACTCTTCGGCAGTACATGGATATATTCAAGAACGCAACTCTTGACGTTTGTGATTTGAAACCTAGCGTGGCAGTAGTAGCAATGTTGTAGGGGACGCGATTAGTGCAATTATAGGATTCGTTGTCTCTGGACCAACCCATGACCTTAGTTGAACTCTTTGTTTGTGTTAAAAAGTACATCATGTAAGCCGAGGCCATGAAGATAGTAGGGACCAAAGATGATAAAGAAAAGAAGCAGAAGGAAAGAGAAGCTCAGGAGGAGCCGAACGGGAAGAAGAATTTGCAGGACTCAAGGGGGCACTTTAGTCATCGCTTTGAAAATTATACCCCTCTGAATGAGTCGATATCAACAATCTTGGTAGCAATAGAAGGTTCAAGGTTCATCACTTTTCCTTCAAAAATCGATAAGACTTTGGGAAGGAATGTAGATGCTCATTGCAAGTACCACGATGCAAGTGGGCATTCCACAGATAAGTGTTGAGAGTTGAAGAATCAAATTGAGACCCTAGTTCGAGAAGGACACTTAGACCGATTTGTTTATGTCGAAGCATTGAGATAGGAGCTTAAGGATCAAATAGAGCAAGGAAGAAGGAATGATTTCTGACAAGGTAATCAACATAGGAGCAATTAAGCATGTTGTTGTTCGAAACACTAAGCCTTAACCGTTGGTTGTACTTCTGATGGTGATAAAAATTTAATTTCATGATTGCATTGTTGACTTTCATTTGTGTAAATTGTTATTTTTGAACAAATGTCATGCTTACTTTCCATCTTCCATGCATAAATAACTACTTTTGTGAATGAAGAACAAGTTAAGGCAAGTCGAGTGCTTAGCCACATAAAACAAAAAGGGTCTACGGGAAACCAGGCTCATGTAACCAAAAGCGCTAGAATATGGTGTGAGTATGAAAATTAGCTCCCTATAACCAGCTTGAAACCTCCAAGACGTAGCATGAATAGAAAAGCTTGCAAGAAATTGGGCTCTCACCATCTATGCTTGCGGTGAAGTATAATAAGCTGCTAAGGTTGCGTGAGTAGAAAAGTTTGTTAAAATTTAAGCTCTCACCAAAGGCATGCGGCGAACAACTAAACTGTGAGTAGAAAAGCTGTCGAGAAGCCGAACTCTCACATGGTTAATATGTGTAGTGAGTAGAAAATCTTGCAGTAAATCGAGCTCTCACCATGAAAGCACGAGATGAAAAGATAGATTAGATGTGACAATGGAGCATGAAGCTTGCGGAAAATTGAGGGCTCATTATAGAACACGCGCAGTGGAAATTTGAACATAGCATATAGTCAAGCATCAAGTCTACAAAAAACCAGGTGCTGACTAATGATGAAATGCCAAGACGTCTAGCGAGTAGAAAAGCTCGCAGGGGCACTGACTATGGAAGCACGCAATGAAAAATGACTAAGGCTGTGTTGTGGCAATATAATATAGAGCTTGCGGGAAACTGAGTGCTCATTGTAGAACACATGCAACGAAGATTCAAGCGTATTGTCAAGCATACAACCTGTGGGAAACCGGGCGTTGACTAATGACATTGGCAGCAAAACGTTAAAGTACAAGGGAGTACTAAGCTCCTCAGAAGTCGGGCATGCGTGTTGACTAAAATAATGTCACAACTTAAAGACAAAAAAAGGGAAGCTGACACTCCTCCAAATGTAAATTACCACGACAACAAATTCATAGAATCACTTGGGCAGAATGGGCTACTAAGATGATTGGGAAGCATATACGTCTCAAGCATGAGGTGAATTGATTGAATTCGGTAAACTTGCACATCTAAAGGAAAAGCTCTCAAACAATCACATTGACGCGAAAATGATGAACGTTCACATATTGGTGGAGATGATGAACTTCCCAAGGTATGATTCTCAACAGTTCACGTGTTAATGGATATGATGAACACTCAGCTTGCACATCTACGTGGAGGTAGAGATGATGAATGTTCACATGTTCGTGGAAATGATGAGCTTTCTAAGGTGCAGTTCTCAAAAGTTCTCGTGGTGGTGGAGATGATGAACTTTCCAAAAGTTGTTGAGTCACCAACTAGCAGTGAGGGTAATGAACTCCCCTATAAAGGCATCAACAATTTGTGATTAGGATCGAACAATTCTAGATGGACAAAATGCGAAAATACTTGTATCGAGCCATTAACGAACTTCGGGCTCCATCAAACTCACGAACATTACAAAGGCGTCGAACGGTGCATGTGAAGGAGAAGGGTAATTCAAGTCGAGAAGTGAAATTCGCCAAATTGGAGAAAAAGTGTAAACACGCCGAATCTCTTCAACATCTAAGGGGAGTATGATAGACTCACGATTAGAGTTAAATGACTCTTTAGGATGGATATGTGGAAATATTTTACATTGGGCCATCAGTAGACTTCGTAGAGCAAAGAACAAATGAATTAAAGTAAAAAATGGAATGCGAGAATTATATCCATTTTCTCGATGAAGACATGTCGCCGGAAGCAAAAATTCGAAGAGGAACAACTTGAAAAAAAAAAGAAAAGAGTTATTCATGAACGAATGACAAGAAATCCAGTCGGGCAATCACACGACAGGATGTGAGGATCCATAAGTGAATGAATGGTCATCTAGTGAAGCGCACTACATGCCGTTTGGAAGGAAAGAGCGTCGTGTCGTTTAGGAACTTGGCGTTCGATAGTCTGGTCATGATGTTGTGCTACAAATCGTTTACACACATGGGCGAATGACACGCCGTTTGGATGAACAAGCTGCTCGACGTTTTTGGAATGTCTCGAACGGCATCATTTTCGCATGACTCAAACGGCACAATGTTTCTTCAGTGACTCGAACGTTTCATCTTTCCGTGGGTATCTCACAGCTCGTCGTTCACTGGATAAGCCAAACGGCTCGTCGTTCATCTAGTGTCTCGTTTACTCGTCATTTTGTTGTCTCGAATGGCACATCATTCTTGAACCGCTTTGAACGGTATATCGTTCTGCTCGGCCATACGACATGTCGTCTCAAGCATCTTGTATCTGCCTGGCCGTGCGACATGTCCTCTCAGGTGTCTAACACGTGTATTGGACCGAATGAAAAACTCCTCTCAAATGAAGTAGAGCATCACCAGAATCTTTGCTCATCTTACCACAGGCCACCTCCATTATCACCGATGCAGATCATCGACCTCCATCATTGCCGATGCGGATTGTCCGAGGCCACCACTGGAAGAGACATAAACAAAAACATGACATAAGAGAAAGGAAAAGGAAGAGCAGAAGGGAATCACACCTGAGGGTCGGCAAAGAGAATAGAATGGAAACGATGAAGAGTTTCCGTAGTCGTATAGAATAGGCGGCTCAAGAAATTTTGACGGTATGAACTTCGATTGAATTGGCAGAATTTCAACCCTAAGTTAGCAAATTATGGGAACAATATTGACAGATTTTTAATAAATTGGGAGACAAATCAGCAGCATAATTTTGGGACCGAAATAGGATTTGATTGTAGCCCAAAAAGGAAATCAAATCTGGAAGGATCGGTCATGAAGAAGGTGCAGCGAGTCAACTTAGCCCAACTCGAAAAATATCCAGTTAGCACCTGCACTTTTGGAAAATTAGTTGCTTAGCCTGAGAATAAAGAAGTATTTTCAAAAAAAGGGCACATGTCTACAATTAACGGTGAAATACTCGAACTGAGGACACATTGGACTTTCTACTCTTATCTTTGGAGGAATCCAAAAGAAAAGAGCAAGGTGCAATTAATGAAGTGTGAATAAAAGATCATTAAGTCTATTCAATTTGGGAGCATTACAAACCTTCATCAATATCGGAACATTACAAAATATTTAACACTGCACTATAAGTAGACATGGGTTGACTTGTGAAGGTTCATACTATTCACTACACAAACTATTACTCTATCGAATTCACTACTGACTTGAGCGTTAAGATTCTTTCAGAGAACAACTCGATCTTATTGTGTTTTGTATTTGTAGATATCAAAGTGTCGTTTAAGTTCCTATTTGTTTGTGTTAATTTTTTATTGTTATTCAAGTTTTGAGGTAAAGCGCGCACATACATACATACATATATATATATATATATATATATATATATATATATATATAATGAAGAGATCTGTGTAAAATTTTATTTGACCAGCGGAAGGATTATTGTTAATTTTATCTTTTTTTCTCAATTTATCTGTAACAAGAGTTCAAATTAAAAAATATTTATCAACTAAAAAAGAAACTGTTAATATTTTCGGTTTAAACTAATTTGATTTTGATTGGTCGTCAACCAAGGACATTGATTAAAATGAATTTGACTTAGAATAGGATTTGAATTAGACCTTATCTTGCGGTTCAGTTAAAGTTTATTAATCGATGATTGATATAAAAACAGATATAGTCTATCCTCATGAACCTTAATAATTAATTAGCCTTTTAATTTATATTTCTTCTAAACTTATTTTTGCTTTCAAAAAATGACGTGACAAAAAATCTCTCAACTTTTTTTTAAATAGACATTCATTAATTATCAATAATCAAAATACATATTCCAATTATAAAGACCTAACATATTGTTACAATTTCCTAAACAATGCAAACTGATTCATAGATTGCTATTGTTCTAATTGTAACCGTGCTCATAGAAAAATGCCACAAATGTCCTTTCGCGAACTTCTAAAATATAATAGTGCAATAATTACTGAATTAATCCATAACTAAACATAAAATCACCTCCAATGAGAGAATACAAGTCACATGATTACTTATCAAAAAAAGGGAAAGACAAAACTACTTCCAACAAATTAAAGAAAGCAAAACCACACTTCCAACAATAAAAAGATCTAAAATAAAATAAATAACTAAAACCACCAACTCTACAACAACGAACACAATCCTCATACACAAAGTAGGTAGCGACAATGATGATATGAGAAGACAACAAATGATAGAAGACATGTGTAGCAAAAGCGCAACACATCTTAAAAGGAATGAGGTAGTAATAGAGATTGTGACAATGACAGTAAGGAGTAGGCTATTTATTCACCTAATTAAAGCAACAAAATCCTTGTTTATAGAAAAATCTAAAGCAAAATATTTAAAAGAAGAAGAAGGTGTCGTCAATAGAAGGATACCAGCGGTACCCAAAAAGATGCGACGCCTTTGAAGTTCAATCTGCTAAGGTTTTCTTTTGGAGCAGACGTAACCCTTCTATTTTATCTCTTAACCATTAAACATGATATTGAGTAGAATGAATTTGACTTAGAATACGGATTTGAATTAGGCCTTATCTAGCGGGGCAGTTGTTAATCGATGTTTGATATAAAATCAAATATATATAGCCTATTCTTACGAACCTCTAGAATTAAAGCCTTTTAATTTATATTTCTTCTTGAGTTATTTTTGCTTTTAAAAAATGACGCGATTAGAAAGACTTGACGTATAATCAATTTGCCTAACCAAAACAATTAGATTTGAAGATTGCCATTGTTTTAATTGTAATTGTACTAGTGAAATAGTAGCATAAACTGCTATTTTATGAATTTCTAAAACTCAACAGTGTAGTGATAACTAAATATAAAACCGTTTCCAATAAGAGAAGACAAAATTACATCTAACAATTGAAGACAAAATCACACTTCTAATAGAGGAAGACAAACTAACACAATAAAAACTATCTAAAATAAGATAAATAACTGAAAGCATCAACTTTACAAGAGTGAACACAACCTCCCACACAAAGTATGTGGCGACGATGATAATGTGAGGAGGTAGCAAATGACAGAAGACGTATGTAGCAGAAGCGCCGACACATATAAGATGGAATGAGAAATAGAGGATGTGATGATGGCAGTAGGGAAGAAAATAGTTAGTCAGACCTAATTTAAGTCAAAAAATCTGTATTTACTGAAAAAAAACCTAAAGCAAAATATTAGGAAAAAAAAAAGGAGGTACAGTCGATAGAAAGGTACCGACACTACCGAAAGGGTGCAACGCTTGAAGTTCTCTCTGCTGAATTTTTTTTTAGAACAGACCTAACCCTTCTATTTTATCTCTTGGCCATTTTAACCTCGACATCATCTAAAAGTTATCTGAGCATATATATGTTGACTTGGGAGTCTTTAAGGATAAGATGAGAAACAAGAGCTCCATAGGAGTGAATAGGTCTCACTGGCCATTTGTTAGTTTCATATCGAACCAATTATATGGGTCTCACTGTAAGACAAAATGCATCCAAAGGAGTCCTCGGAAGCGATTTATCTAAT
The DNA here is from genome assembly GCA_948243855.1 of Flueggea neowawraea. NCBI lineage: Eukaryota > Viridiplantae > Streptophyta > Magnoliopsida > Malpighiales > Phyllanthaceae > Flueggea > Flueggea neowawraea. Next base: position 6,294 of record CAODLS010100691.1, on the reverse strand, counting down.
TACTTGCTTAGAGGGGACAACGACATTTATGGATTCCGTCTTGTGCAAGTGTGTCGTGAGAAACGCAACACAGACATGCTAGTATATAGTATATGATTCCCGTACCAAAACTGCTAGTAATTAGTTAAAAGGATAAAAACAACTATCATGGTGAAAAAGCACGAACTCCTCCTCTTTTATTTAAATATTTTAATTTTGAGTTTTACATACAAATTTTTAAACTAGGTAGGAGTGTTGAAGTGTGAAACTTATATTAAAAAATAAATAAATAAAATTGAAGGAGGTTTGCAATGTAAAGAGTCACCTGAGTAAATCGGCTTAAACGAGTGTAAAGTGCCTTGACTTATTATGAACCTAAACCAACCTTCAATTACCAGAGCTTAAAAATTTCACCAAATAATCAACAAAAAAAATTCACCAAATAATTGATTTTTCCTCTGATAGACTAATTAAATATCATTTGTTTTCCAAGCTTCTACTGTTAATTCAGACCAATATGAGACAATCTCCACTCGTGGACGAACCAAAGGTATACTTAATTACACTGATTATATGAGAGTAGTGGTATATATATATATATATATATATATATATATTTCAACAAGGCAACATTTATAAGGATGCGTAGGTCCATGGTTTTTAGTTCCCATATAGTTCCATGTTCCAATACAACCTTACTTTCTCCCATTCTTTCCACCTTCTTTGCAAGCAATAACTTCCAATGCCATGGCCGAGGTTCTATATTGACGACCAACAACCTTCACAAACACCATCTCTACTTTCTCTTTTGGGGCTTCGTGACTTTTAAGGTTATGCACATTTTCTTTATTGCATCAATCCAAATTTGACACTTCTTACTTTGAGCACATGTCTCTGCTGGTATTGACATGAACAAGAACTGAAAAATCAGATTTCATTCTTGCCATTGATGTTCTTTTATTAATATTCATCTTCAACAAAATTTGGTGTCAGGGAAATCTTTCTGAGAATCTCTACTGTGGAAAAGAAGAGGAAAAAAATGTGCCCCTGTAGTGGTACTAGTGGTAGTGAAAATGAATCTGAGGAAGGAATTATAAATGCTGACATTTTGGTTTGAAAGGAAGACGAGTACCGCCATGAAGATACAGTGAGACCAAGAGAAGTCAAATTCATGCATAGATTTCTCCGGCGAATACCGGCGGTTAGTGGAAATCTTGGGAGGTTACCACTTGATGAGGCAAGTAACTTTTCTCCCTTTTCTTTCCCTTTCTTCTTTAATTCGATTTTTTTTACCTCTATATCTCTTATATATTCTCTTTAAACTTATCTTGGAACTAATAAGCTTGTAGTCATTGGTGCTAACTAAATGATCAAGAGCTCGGTTCCCAATAAAAACAAATAAAATGACTTAAAAAACTTGTATTGAAAACAACGCATTGTGATTTCACTGTTTTTGTTAGCTTATCAATTTATGCTATTTTTATTGAATTTGTTTATATATACTAGACACTACGAAAGTGACATTTTTAAGACAAGCTATTTTTTTCTTAATTCGAGAAGAAATTGCGAAAACTCTCTCATAAATTTAATTTACACGAGTGAAAGAACTGGTTTAACTCATTACCAACATTTTTCTACATATATTTTTCCTCCCATGAGAAATAGGAGGCAAAGGTCGAGTTGCCAATTTGCTGTAAAGTGTCATTCTTTTTTTTCTCTCCCTTTCCTCATTCATTCATCTTGTATGAGATATATTTATTCATAAGTCTACCAGCTCTTCCTTTTTTTTTTTTTTTAAGTTTATGACTTTTCTGTTTGGATTTATTTTGTTTATTGTTGTGAGTGCGTTTGATGTGATGGTAGAGAAGCATTTTGACAAAAGTGGATGATTATTTCGTCCAGTTTTGGCATTCATTTACGGGCTAAAAGGTCTCAAACATAAGAACCTTTTTGCTTTTGATCAAATTCATTCAGAAATGTCTGAGCTTAAAATGGAAGAGTTGCTTTTTCCTCTAAAAACCATGTAGTCACCACAACTTTGATAAATATGAGATGCTCGCGCCAATGCAAAAGGCATGTTCAGGTGGGCAGTGGGGTCTAAATGTAGTCTAGTTACAACCAATAATATGAAGCTAGTCTTTTTTTTAAAAAAATATTCATAAAGTTCAAGAACTTGCATTGGGACATTATAATTTAGGAAGCCGTTTGGCTTTTAAGGGAACAAAGACCCACTGACAAAACTAAATCTGAATGAAAATGACACAGAACAACTTTGGTGATATCCCTCTCCTTTATTCTTATATTTTTTTGTTGTTGTCATAATATATATAATTTCATATATATTCATATACCATGTCCTGCATTAAATCGATTCATTAAAGAATCGTTTAAAAATATTTTTTCTTGCTTTTCTCAAAGTTCAATAATACTGTAATATGGACACTTGCATTAGTTTATGGATCTTGATTATTTTAACTTCGTATAGGCCATAGTTTTTCTTACAATAAAATAAGTCTAATTCCAACTCATACACCCCATTTGCCCAAACTTTTTTATGTATACTTTACCCAGTTCAGAAAGATCATTTACTAAAAGAAAAAGACTTTTTGGACACTTGCAATTAGGGATGACAATGGGTAGGGTATACCAATACCCTTATCCGTACCCATAGTTTATGTTATGTACCCATACCCTATCCGTACCCGTACGGGTGATAAAAATTATTAACCTACCCTACCCACAGAGTATCTGTTTACCCGTAGGGCACTTATTTACCCGTGGTTTAAATTTAATTAATTAACTTAACAAATAATATATCACCAATTTAGAACAATAGATTAGAAAAATACCCGAGATAATATGAAATATTATATTCACACAACATAATATAAAATTTATAATTTATAACTAAATGTAGTTAATGAAATAGTAATGTGATAAGTTATTACTTGAAATTTCTAAATTGCATTTTCACGGACTTGTCGAAAATTTGTTTAGGTTTTGTCTAAACTCTGTTTATATTTCATACTTTTTTAAAACTTCTTTATAACTTATTTATACATTGTTTATAGGCTATTTATATTTTATCTATATATTGTATATATGTTCTTCATATGTTGTATATATGTTGTTTATATGTATTATATATATTTATATGTTGTATATATGGTATGTATAAGTTACAAACATAGTATAAACAAGTTATATAATTAATACTTGTATGTTCTGCATCTCTGTAAAAAATATAAAAATTACAGACATAGAATAAACAAGTCATAAATATAGTATATACAAGTTACAAACATAATATAAACAAGTTGTAATACTAATACTTGTATGTTCTGCATCTTTGTAAAAGATATACAAGTTAGAAACATAACATAAGCAAATCATAAACATAACATAAACATAGTATATACAAGTAACAAATATAATATAAATAAGTTATAACACTAATATTTGTATGTTCTGTATCTTTGTAAAAGATATACAAGTTAGAAACATAACATAAACAAATCATAAACATAACCTAAACATAGTATATACAAGTTACAAATATAGTATAATCAAGTTATAAAACTAATACTTGTATGTTCTGTATCTCTATAAAAGATATACAAGTTATAAACATAGTATAAACACCTTAATTTTTGAAAAATAGAACAACACCAATAGAATATCAACAACATTCCAACAATATATAAAAAAAGAGTTGGTAAATTTGAAAATATGCATTTGTGAATTTGAAAAAATTGAAAAGTGAAAATATAATATGCAAAAGTAGGTAGTGCAAAATAAATATTGTAAAGTATTGTAGGTGTATTGTATAAAAATTAGTATATGTAATACATATGTGTGTGTGTACATATATATATATATATTATATGTGTGTGTGTAAGTATGTATTATATATATGAATATATGTATTATATATATGTAGCGGGTATGGGTAACGGGTACACGTACGAATATTACACAACGGGTACATATACGAGGAGGATATTCTTATATCCATACTCTATCCATACCCGCACAGTAAAATATGGGTATTACTCGTACCTATACCCAGTCAAAGCGGGTAATACTCGCGTTAACTGAGTACGGGTAAGGTATAAATTGTCATCTCTACCTGCAATCTAATGATCAGCAAAAAGTTTGAAGCAAAGGTTTTTTTTTGCAAGTTGCATTTTATAAACTCAATTTTCTTTTTCACATGCAAGGAAACAGTTCTTCTGACTATGCTGATCATGGCTAGGAAAGTATAATTGTAGGAAGACAATACTTTTCGACATAATGTGAACTTCATTGTTTTAATCAATCCCGCAGCAGCAGCAATGGTTAGAATATAAACTAATCAAAAAAGCTTACTGTATAATTGAAAACTATCTCCTCCTTACAGCATATTCCGAGTAGTTATACTCTCTGTAAAGAAGAAAACTCAAACATAATTTCCCCCATTATATTTTTTTAATAAGTCATTTTTATTTAATTTGTTCTCACTAAAAATCAAATTCTCAATTTTTTAATATTAGAGTTAATTCTAGTAATAATTCTACAAAGTCATTAGTTTTCTACATTCTAGTTAAGGTTAATTAAAGTTATCTGTTCGTATATTTTAGAGTTTTAACAATAGACCTTCTCAATTCTTTTGCATGTAAAATTATAATTAATATCTACACGGTTGCGTGAAAGACACAATCTGGGTCATAGATGGTTTTTTTTTTTTACAAGTTTAAACCTTGATTGTATAGATGAAGTTTGTCCATAAAATACTTATGTACCATTTGAACTACAATTTATCTTGATATTTTTGTAGTTTTTTTTTATTTATAAAAAATAAACAACTTCTTTTAGCTCTTTAAAAAATAGTAGACAACTTCTAGAAATTAAAATATTAATAGTTTTTAATAAGTTTTTTTTTTTAAGATTTCAACTCTGAAAACACTAGTTTGTTAGTTTCACCTTAGTAAATTTATTTATACATGCATTCCGATGCCTTTTTTTTATAAGTTTTTTTGTTCCTTACTTCCAGAACCAAGCTTAACTCTTTTTTTTTTTGGTTATCAGGCTTAACTTAATGATAAGACTCACATTTTCAAAATGTTCTGTTCATTGTATACATTTCTTTTGATCCTTCTAATTTAATGAGTTTGTTCGTGTCAATTGATTAGTTTAAACTGACACAGGATCAAACTTCCATTCATGCAGGTGGGAGAAGAAGCATTATCACAAGGAAAGATAGCTTGCCCCATGATTATGACAACACTACTAATTAACTCAAGATCTGTAATATCAATGCTCTTCTTGAGCCGTCAAGGCAAAATAGCCTTAGCAGGAGGCTCTATTGCACTTGGCTTCGCAAACATCACTGGACTCTCCGTTTTAAAAGGCCTAGCTATGGGCATGGACCCTATTTGTGGCCAAGCCTTTGGCGCCAAAAGATGGTCAGTAATAAGCCAAACCTACCAGAAAACTGTGTGCCTTCTCTTACTTGTTTGTATACCAATCTGTGCCTTGTGGCTAAATGTCGAACCCATCTTGCTACGGTTAGGTCAAGACCCGGAAATCGCGCGTGTCGCTAAAGGGTACTTGATTTTATGCATTCCTGAACTTATTGGTCAAGTCTTTCTTCACCCCATGAGGTCGTTTCTAAGGACTCAAGGCTTAGCTTCTCCTCTTACTATGGCTGCAATTTGTGCTGTTATACTTCATGCACCGATTAACTACTTGTTGGTAGTTTATTTGAAGCTAGGAGTGAAGGGAGTTGCATTGGCTCTGGCTTGTAACACCATTAATTTGAACATTGGCTTGTTTATTTATGTGGCAGTGTCCGAAAAGCCGATAAAACCTTGGCATGGAGTTAATATTCTTTCATTGTTTCGAGGGTGGTGGCCATTGCTATCACTAGCAGTGCCTACTGCGATCTCTGTCTGCATGGAGTGGTGGTGGTACGAGATAATGCTGTTCCTCTGCGGCTTACTCAACAACCCGAAAGCGAGCATTGCAGCCACAGGAATCCTGATCCAAACCGCTGGTTTGTTCTATTTATTCCCATTCTCGCTCAGCTGTGGTCTAACCACCCGAGTTGGCCACGCGCTGGGAGTGGGACAGCCATCCCGCGCCCAATGGACCGCCATGATTGGGATTCTCCTGGCATCTGCATTTGCGCTCTCCGTCACAGTCCTCACAACTGCTCTCAGAACTGCAAAATGTATACCGACGATCCACAAGTTCTTCGACTGATTTCAATCGGACTTCCTCTTCTGGGTTTATGCGAACTTGGTAATTCTCCCCAAACAGCTGCATGCGGAGTCC
>CAODLS010100685.1:0-17632 GCA_948243855.1 Flueggea neowawraea | reverse complement strand
ACTTTTATCTCCACTCATATGCCTTGAGCATCCACTATCTATGTACCACATACTAGAAGATACTCTATTCTTGAGTTATACCTATAAAAGCAATTTTGGTTGATTTCATTGGTACCCAAGCAACTTTGGGTCCTTTTATGTTAGTCACATAAATCAAGTTTGGAAGAATGGTTCCCTTAGGAATCCACATCTTCTTCACCTTTATAGTCCTTTTTGAGCTTAAACAAGAATATGCACTATGTCTGATTTTCAAGCATTTAGTATGTTTGGGCAATTTTAAGTTCAAAGAATGATTTTCATTTTTGTTTGAAAACTTGTTTAACAAGGATGATTCATTATCAAAGGGATCATAACCTAAACCATGTTTGGACAATGAAAATCTTTGTAATGAAAGCAATTTCTCAAACTTTTCATTTCAACATGAAAACTTGTTGGTAACATATGAAAATTTGTTTTGAATTCTATCAATTCCATCTTTGAGCTTTTGATGCTCAACTAAACAAGATGAGTGATATTTGGAGATATTTTTAAGTTCTTTGATTTGATTAACTAAAATTTCATTTTCAATTTCCAAAGATGCATTTTTCTTTTTCAAGACTTTATTAAGCTTGAAAATATCTTCAAAGTCATTATTCAAGGATTCAAATGCATCAACAAGTTCTTTCTGAGAAGAGTTGTTTACCTCATTATCCTCCTCATCACTTGACTAGGAGCTTTGAGCCATAAAATCAAAGTTGACTTCCTTTTTGACTTCATCATCATCTTCCTCATCACTCCAAGTAGCAACAAAGACTTTCTTCTTCTTGCTCCTCTTAAATTGTGATCTAGAAGTGGAAACTCTGCAATCTTTAGCCTAGTGACCGGGTTTGCCACATTTGCAGCAAGAATCATCACTCTTCTTTTTGTAGGATGAACTCTTCTTGTAGTAATCTCTAGTTCCCTTGTTCATATCTCTCTTCCTTTTTCGAATTAAGGATTTAATCTTCTTATGTTCTTTTCATAGAGAGCAAGTTCTTCGTCTTTCTCATAATCTTCATCTTCTTCTTCATCATCACTAATTACTTCCTTAGCCTTAAAAGCTAAATTCATCTCTTTTGGCTTGACTTTGGAGTTTATGTTTTTCAACACAATCTCATAGTTGATGAGAGAACCGATTAAAGGACTAAACTCCATCTTGTTCAAATCCTTTGATTCCATAATAGCTGTAACTATTGCATTCCATTCCTTTGGTAGTGACCTTAAGATCTTCTTCATCTTATCACTATTAGAGATTGGTATTCCAAGAGAAGCAAGACCATTGGTGATCTTAGAAAATCAATCAAGCATGCTAGTGATGCTTTCTCCTTCTTTCATTGAGAACAACTCATAGTCATGCAACATCATATTAATCTTTGTCTCTTTGACTTGAGTAGTTCCTTCATGAGTTACCTCCAACATTTCCCATATATCCTTAGCATTCTCACTAGAAGATATTCTGTTGTGATCTTTAGGATTCGAGGCACAATACAATAGTTGAGTTGCCTTTGAGTTTGAATGGACTTTCTTCAAATCATCATCAGTACATTCTTTATAATCCTTGAGAGAGTCGTCTTCTTTCTTAGCAATTTTGAGACCTAGCACAATTACCTTCCATATCTCAATATCAAAGGATTGAATGAAGATAGTCGTCCTTTTATTCCATGAAGTGAAGTTAGAGCCATATAAGAAAAGAGGACGATTTACTACATAACCTTCTGTGTGTGTTCCCACATTCAAAGCCATCCAGTTCTTTGAATCTTTGGATGTTAAGCCACTTCAAATAAGATTCCAGGCTCTGATACCAATTGTAGAGTCAATAACCACACTAGAAGGGGGATGGGTTGAATAATGTGGTATGACTATATTTGAATTTTCTTCCAAAGTAAATTGAAAGTATGTAAGAACACTGAGAGTTTATAATGGTTCGGCCAATTTGATGCCTACATCCACTCACTAAGTATCACCACTTAGGATTTCCACTAACAATCTTCACATAGATTACAACTTCACTTTCTAGCCAAGTGAGAACTCTTAGAACTTTCTTGATTATGATTCAATAATAAAACCACCCTAAGGATCTACCCTTGATCCTTCTCACAATCACTCTTACGAAGATGATTAACTAACACTCACCACAATGATTAAACTAGTGATACAAGTTATGATAATAGACAATTCAAGAACAAAGGACTTGTATCAATGAAAAAATAAAAATAAAGGCTTTAATCCTTTAATGTTGTAGTAAAGAATGCTCAAGAGTTGTCCAACCCTTTTACTGAAGTCCCATGGAGTATTTATATCCTTCCAAGCTCAATTAGCCGTTAAGAGATAGAATATAGCCATTGAGATATGAAAGAGAAATTATGATGCGAATGACATCAGTAGGTACAACGTGCATATACTAGTATGCAATGTACGTTGTATATGTGCCATAAGAATGTTGTGTGACTTGTTCCTCTTCTACGTTTCTTGTACACAGCTTGATAGTTACTGCCTTAAATGTCACTTAGAGTAATGTGACTTGCATCTTTGCAATGCACTTTGTATTTGTATCAGTAGCAGTCACCTGGAAAATTTTGGATCACAATGTGACTTGCAAATGTGCAACATGCTTTGATCAAGCCTTAGTGTGCCAAAACCACTTCAAACCTCTATGTGCATTATTGATATTTAAAAATCACATCTTTGATTTTTCACGTGACAATGTACCATCTGTTAGAGAATATTCAAATTTTGAATCCCGAGGCCCCAACTTGTTAACATGACTTATGAGCCTTGCAACGTGCATTGATGTCTTTCTTAAAAGGTGACTCCTTTACTCATCAATGTGACTTGCAAGAATTTGAAACTTGAAATGGTGTTGCCTTGCAAGTCTACTTCAGGTCTAGCACACATCCCATTAACGTTACCTTGCGTATCTCACAACGTGACTTGTATGCTTGCACAATCAATCCAGAGAGTTCATGATTCTCATAATGTGACTTGGATATCTCACAATGTGACTTGTCTACTGTGCAATCAATCAATAGAGTCCATCATTCTCATAACGTGGCTTGGACCATGTACAACTCACATTGCATGATTCAGAATCATTTTGTTTCCTAATTGAGCATTGTTTACGTGACTTGCATCCATAGCTACGTGACTTGTGGTACTTCTAGAAAAATCCAAAATTCCTTGAATATGATCAACGTGACTTGCATCCCGTAGAGCGTGCATTTATCATACTGCAACATACTGAGAAGCATGTATAACATGCATTGCTTAACTTTTTCATATGTTTTGTTAAAATATAAAAACTTAAAGGAATTTTCATGTTAACCAAACTTGGTTCAACATTAGCGAGTTTCAGTAGGATCTGGGCATGTTTGTGACAGAGTATAAGGATCGATTCAAAGAGTTGAGTAGGTATGCACCACCAGAGGCCAAGAGCGAGGAGGCTCTGGCGAGGAAGTTTTTGAATGGGTTGCCAACTAAGATTAACAGAGTGGTAGCAACCCCAAATTTTGAGTACCGTATCACTCATAATAGAGGCTGCGAGAGGTATGGAGCATCAAGATGAGAGGCGTCCGAGGGAGCCCAAGAGAACGAATACTGAGGTTAATTCTGGAGGCCAATAGGGCCGGGGATAGATTGGTCAATATGAGTAGAGACACATACATTCCTCTGTACATTCAGTCCCAGTTATGAAACAATGGGATGACAATCCCAGAGGGGGTGAATTGGATTTTTAGCAAGTTAAAAACTTTGTTGAAAATCTTTGGCAAACTAAAACAAATAAAAAAGTTTTCTTTTGAACTAAAATCAAAGAGTAAATGCGGAAGCACTAAAGATCCAATCCACACACAACAATTTGAATCAAATGCAAGTTTAAGGCAATTAAATAAGAGAGAGTAAGGGAAGAGATGACAAATCCGATTTATAATGGTTCGGTCCTTTTTAACCTACGTTCACTCCTCTAGCTCACCTAGAGATTTCAATCCACTAAAGATTCTACCTCACTTACGGGTGGAGGGGAAACCCTTACACCTTGTTTTTGCAGAATCAACAAGAAAACTTTACACCTTCTTTTTATGGGCTCAACAAGAAGACCGTTCTCTAGTTTTTACGGGATCAACTAGGAAACCTAACCACTAGTTTTTGTGGGTTCAGCTAGGAAATCTAACTCTAGTTTTTCTTGGATAACCTAGGAAACCGAATCACTTATTTTTGTGGGATCAACAAGACAAACCAAACTCTAGTTTTCTAAGGCACAATAAGAAAACCTATCTACCCTAAACAAACAACCTTGCTTATTATAGATTTAACCCAAGAGTATAGAAAATTTCAAGTTCACACAAATCCAACAGAAGCTAGCAAGTAAATAGCTCAAATGGGTTAGAAAGGTAGAAGTGAGAGAGAAAGTGAATAGCAAGTCTTAGAAAATGTCTTTCTTACTTCTCTTCTATAGAGGGATGTCTATTTATAGCCACTTGGAAGAATATATTCGTTGGGGCCTCAAAGTAGCCATTGTGAGAGAATGAAACATTCTGTTTTAAATGACGTCACCATATACAACGTGCGTTGTATCTCCGTCTGCATGCATTATACTTTGTTCCATTGAGTTATGAGTGACTTGATAGCAATTCTACGCACCTTACAAGAACTCTAGTAGCCACGACCTTGAATAAAATTTCCTCTACGTGCGTGGTACCTCTTCTACGTGCGTTGATCATCTATCAATGTGCATTGTTCTTCATTCCATAAAATGCACAGTCACCTAGTTATTTTCCAATGTGCGTTGTACACTCTACAACGTGCGTTGTCGACTTGATTTCAAGATTGCACCTTTAATCCACATCAGCGTGTCAGAGAATATTCAGATTGAAATCCTGATGAGCATATTGGCTTTGTCCACATTCTCTGTCAACATGTGTTGCACTGTTTGTAATACGGGTTGAGCAGTTAATCAAAGATTGCATCTTTTTCTCTACAACGTGCATTGTTTCGTATGCATACTCTATATGGATACTCTATAACATGTGTTGTAGCTTCATTAACGTGCATTAATGAACATCTGATACTTTGCATTTCTCGAAAGGATGGTCTACGCACCTTGTATCGTATGTAATGTGCCTAAATGCCATTTTCATCATGAATAGAGTGAATTACAAAGGCATAACGTGCTTTGTATCAAGATATCAACAAGTCTGCAACTTAGCACATCTTTCATGGATGTTTTGCAATCATCATCATCAAAACCGAAGTCAATAATCTCCCCCTTTTTGATGATGACAAAACATACATGAATTTGAACATCTATTCATCAATAACAAACAATTTGATCAAGGATTTTACTCATTGTCACTTGGTTAGTCAAACACAATAAGCACAACGTTCAAACAAAAATAAAATACCGATTGTAAGAGATATGCAAAATGATAAAACACTTAATCAAATTCATGCACACTTTTCCCCTTTTTTGTATCACCAAAAAGGTTAAAACATTTCTCCCCCAAATAATCAAAGGGATAAATCAACACAATTGCGCCCCCTCCCCCAAATAAATGTATTAAATGAGTTTGGAAAAGAAACTTCCCCTTTTTGTTTCAAAATGTGCACAACAATTAAATATATATCTCCCTCTTTAAAAACATAAAACATTTAAAAACATTTTATGAAATATGCACAATTAAAAAAATTGAGATTAAGGAAATGGTACCACATTTTAAATTTTCTCCTTGGCTTTGATTGTAGTTAAGCATACTCCTCCAAATTCATCATCACTACTGGAGCTTTAATCATCATCAAAGAATCTTGTTTTCTTTCTTCTATTGTGCTTCTTCAAATGAGGGCAATCTAGTCTAGCATGACACGGTTTACTACATTTATAGAAAATGAGTTTGCTCTTCTTCTTATTAGACACCTTTGCACTTCTTTCTTTGTAAAGAAATTTGCAAAATCTGTCTTTGAGGTACTCCACATCATCAAGAGCGGTCTCTTTATCTCTTTCATCTTCACTTGAGCTTTCATAGTATTTTGAAGCTTTGAGAGCAATACCCAAGTCTTTCTTCTTCTTCTTCTTCTTTTTCTTCTTCTTCTTTTTTTTCTTCTTTTTCTTCTTGTTCTTCTTCTTTTTCTTCTTTTTCTTCTTCTTCTTCTTCTTCTTCTTCTTCTTCTTCTTTTTCTTCTTTGCCTTCCTTCTCATCATCTTCTTTCATACTCATTTCATGTGTGAGTAAGGAACTAAGTAATTTCTCCAAAGGCAATGAATTTAGATCATTGGCTTCAAGGATAGCATATTTCTTGGAAGCTCATGATTTAGGTGGAGACCTTAGAATCTTCCTCACAATCTCAAAATTTGTATATGATTTTCCAAGACCATTAAGACCATTAAGGATGTCATCAAACCGATCAAACATGTCTTGAATAGATTCATCTTCCTCCATTTTGAATAACTCATATTTATGAACAATAAGAGAAACCTTGTTTTCTTTGACTTGGCTTGTTTCTTCATAAGCAACCTCCAAAGTTTGCCAAATCTCTTGAGATTAGAGCATTGTTAAAACTTGTTAAACTGAGATTTTCTTAAAGAGCAATAAAGAATATGCATAGCTTTGTAGTTGTAGGAGGTGAGCCTTTTGTCATTGTCATTCTACTCATCATTTGGTTTCTTCATATTTCTTCCATCTATAAGCTTTGTTGGCACAAATGGACCATCCTCAGTAACATCCTCATCTCCACATTTTTTGATTGTAGGAACACTCTCATCCTTGTTTTCCAGTAAATATAATCACTACCATCAAATAAAGAAGCACGATTAATAGCTAAATCTTCATATCTAGAAATATTTTTAATGGATGCCATTTTTGAAATCTTTAACTCTTTGGATGTTAAGCCAAATAGAAATTATCAAGAGCACAAGCTCTAATACCAATTGTAAATTATGTCCTAGTTAGGAAATAATGGAATGGCAATCCAAGAGCGGGTGAATTGGTTTTTTAGCAAGTTAAAAACTTTGTTGAAAATCTTTTGCGAAATAAAACAAATAAAAAGTTTTCTTTTAAACTAAAATCAAAGAGTAAATGTGGAAGCACTAAAGATCCAATCCACACACAACAATTTAATCAAATGCAAGTGTAAAGCAATTAAATAAGAGAGAGTAAGGGAAGAGATGGCAAATCCGATTTATAGTGGTTTGGTCGTCCTTGACCTACGTCCACTCCTCTAGTTCAACTTGAGAGTTTAATCCACTAAAGATTCTTCCTCGATTGTGGGTGGAGGGGAAACCCTTACACCTTGTTTTTGCAAGATTAACAAGAATCCTTTACACCTTATTTTTATGGGCTCAACAAGAAACCCGTTCTTTAGTTTTTGTGGGATCAACTAGGAAACCGAACCACTTATTTTTGCGGGATCAACAAGCCAACCTGAATTCTAGTTTTCAAAATCTCACTAGCAACCACTCTTGTTTTTCTAAGGCACAACAAGAAAACCTATCTACCCCAAGCAAATCACCTTGCTTGTTACATATTTAAGCCAATAGTATAACAAATTTGAAGTTCACACAAACCCAACAAAAGATAGCAAGTAAATAGCTCAAATGGATTAGAAAGGTAGAAGTGAGAGAGAAAGTGAATAGCAAGTCTTAGCAAATGTCTCTCTTACTTCTCTTCTCTCAAGGGACATCTATTTATAGCCACTTGAAAGAATATAGCTGTTGGAGCCTCGAAGTAGCCGTTGTGAGAGAATGAAACGTTCTATTTTAAATGATGTCACCATATACAACATGCGTTGTATCTCCCTCTGTGTGCGTTATAATTTTTCCATTGAGTTCTGCGTAACTTTATAGCAATTATAAGCGCCTTGCAAGAACTCTGGTAGCAAATTCCTTGAATTCATTTTCATCTAGGTGTGTTGTATCTTTTCTACGTGCGTTGATCGTCTATCAACGTGCACTATGGCTTGTTCTACGGGCGTTGTTCTTCGTTCCAAAAAATGTGCAATCACCCAGTGATTTTTCAATGTGCGTTGTGCACTATGCAACGTACGTTGTCGACATGATTTTAATATCGCACCTTAAGTCCACGTCAGTGTATCAGAGAATATTCAGATTCAAATCCTGAGGAGTGTCTTGGTTTTGTCAACATTCAACTCCGTCAACGTGCGTTACACCGTTTGTAACGTTCGTTGAGCAGTTAATCAAAGATTACACCTTTCGCTTTACAACGCGCCTTGTTTCATACTCTATAACATGTGTTGTAGCTTTATTAACATGTGTTAATAAACTTTTGATACTTTGCATTTTTGGAAAGGATCATCTATGGGCCTGGTATCGTATGTAATGCGCCTTAATGCCATTTTCATCATGAATAGAGTGACATGCGAAGGCATAACTTGCTTTGTATCAAAATATCAGCAAATATGCAACTTAGCACATCTTTCATGGATGTTTTCCAATCATCATCATCAAAACTAAAGTCAGCATCCTCTGGAGGTTAGAGGCAGGGACAAGGTTCCCAGAGTTTGAATGTGGCACAACCAACTGGGTGTGCCTTAGGTAAGAGCTTTTGTGGTTCGTATTCACTTATGAGACTTGTGGGAAGAGGCACTTAGGAGTTTGCAGTAATGCAGAAGGTCTCCATTTTGAGTGTAGACAATTGGGACACAAGGTGGCTGATTACTCCATTAAGCGTGGCTCAGGATCGTTGACAGTACAATCAATGGTCGGAGGCAGAGGCACCTCTAGCGTCAGATATGGTAGAGATGTAGGTATAGGCGCGACAGGTTCTGAGAGCCTTAGCCAGGTTGGACATGTTAGTGTCCATATAAAGGCCGAACAAGGCAATTTGGCTATAAGGGGGCATGCTGACGTATATGATTTGAATCGTCAGGAATCGCAAAACTCCAATGCTGCAGTGAATGGTATGTTATCTATCTTTGGTACTTCTGCATTTGAATGATTTGATTATGGTGCATCACATTCTTTTGTCACGCCTCATTTTCTTGATCATCCGAGGTTAGTATTGAATCTATTGGATAAATTATTGGAAGTATCATCACATTTGGTCAACAAAACACTAACTGATTCTGGGGTTCGGAATGGTATGATTTCCATAGATGGATATGAGTTGGCAGCTAATCTAATCTTATTAGACATGAGAGAGTCTGACATCATACTCAGTATGGATTGGCTTTTGACTTGGCACGCTACCCTAGACTATTTGGTGAAGAGAGTATGCTTTCGATCGCTTGGTCAAACTAAGTTATGTTATCATGGTGAGAGAGATAGTGTTATACGGAGTTATGTGTCAGTGGTGAGAGTGGAGAAGATGATTCACACAGGATGCAAGGCATATTTTGCATTTTTTTTTGGTTGAGTAAGAGATTGAGTTTGCTATAGAGGTACAGCTTGGTACTGATCCGATATCAGAATTGAAAGAATTGAATACTCAGTTGAGAGAGTTATTGAATAAGGGATTTATTCAACCAAGCATTTCACCTTGGGGTGCACCGGTCTTATTTGTAAAAAAAAAGGATGGCAGTCTAAGGATGTGCATAGATTATCATCAATTTAACAAGGTTACTTTAAAGAACCAATATTCACTTCCGATGATAGATGATCTATTTGACCAGTTGTAGGGTGCACAGTGATGTTTTTAAGATCATCATGAGGTCGGGATATCACCAATTGAGGATTAGAGGAGAGGATATTCCAAAGGCTGCATTCCAGACTAGGTATATAAATTATTAATTTTTGGTAATTTCTTGCGGTTTGGCGAATGCTCCTATGACATTCATGGATTTGATGAACAGAGTATTCAGACAGCATGTGGATCAGTTTGTGATTGTCTTCATGAATGATATTTTGATATACTTGAGGAGTAGGGAGGAGCGTGAGGATCACTTGAAGTCAGTCTTAGAGACTTTACAAGAGTATTAACTTTATGCTAAGTTCTCGAAGTTCGAGTTATAGGTTGAACAAGTGTCTTAGACAAAGGATTATGGTAGATCTGAATAAGGTAGAGGCAGTTCTCTATTGGGAAAGGCCTAAGACCGCTACAGAGATTCAGAGTTTTCTGGGTTTAGCTGGGTACTATAGGATGTTCATCCAAAAATTTTCCAGAATTGCAGCTCCTATGACTCGATTGATGCAAAAGAGAGTGAACTTTGTGTGGTCTGACTCGTGTGAGCAGAATTTCCTGAAGTTGAAGAAATGTTGACCAGTTCACCAGTGTTAGCCTTGCCATCAAGTTCTGCAGGGTTCATGGTGTACTGTGATGCATTGGGAGTTGGCTTAGGTTGTGTGTTGATACAGCATGGTAAAACAATCGCCTATGCATCAATACAAATTAAGAAGCACGAGCAGAACTATCCAACCCACGATTTGGAGTTGGCGGGAATAGTATTTGCACTTAATATTTGGAGGCACTATCTCTATGAAGAGACTTTTGAGATCTTCACTGATCATAAGAGTTTAAAGTATATCTTTGGTTAGTGGGATCTAAACTTGAGGAAAAGAAGATGATGGGAGTTACTTGATATACCCTTAAATTAGACTTTTATTCAAGCATAAATTTATACATTTTCAACATTTAATCAAGTGTTTAATTCCATATTCACACACTTTTTGTATTTGGTTTAGGTTGGGAATGATTTCAATAATTTGGAAATGAAGGCGCAAAAAAGGAGCGAAAACTTGGTGCGAAGAATAGAGGCAAAGCAGTGGACCACGACCATGGTGGCATGACCATGGTCTGGCCACAGTCACCACTAGGGGTGTGGTCCAGACCGTGGCCCTGATCTGGAGCCACAAATTGGACATGAGGTTGCCATGCCCGTGCAAATGGGCATGGCATTAGGCATGGTGGTCGGCGTGGTCTGTGCCATGGCCGTGGCGCTGCCATGGTGGCCTGTTGATGAGTCAGAATTTTAAGTCGACAAGGCTATTTTGATGGACCTTTTTGGAGACACTTGGGGGCATTTTTTGCCACATTTTCCCTAGGATTTCACCACATGTAAAGAGGGTATAAATACTCCCTCTTAACCATTCCTACACACTTTTTTACATCATTTACACTACATATTATTTTTGGTTTGGAAGAACACATTCTTCTCTCCATTTTCCTTCAAGAATGTACAAACCAATGGTTGGAGGAAAGAAGGAGAGCACTTCAAAGCTTGAGGATTCATCTCTAGTACATCATAGAGAAGCTTTCTCTACACTTATTCTCTTTCTTTTCTCTTTATTTTCCTTGTAATTCACCATGATTAGTGTAGTGAATATTGACCTTATTTTTATGTACATGATCATGGTAGGCTAAACCCTTTGTTAGAGTTGAGAGATGTAGACTCTTGATGCATATTTGCGATGTTTATGAAGGGTTTGATGTATTTCTTTTCATATATGTGTTGATAATGGGTTGGTTTGATGGTTTGTGTTGTATGAATGTTGTTAGGCTTGATCAACATAATGATGTTAGTGACAAGTTTAGGTGAAAGATTGAAAGAAGAAACCTAAATGAGGTTTACAAGCATTGAAATTACCATACTTAGGATAGACACATTCTATGTAGGCAAGGTGTTCGATAAAATTCCCGAATGAACCTAATGAGTCTAGTTTGGTTAGGTGAGTCCGAAAGGACCCTCCTAGTAAATGTAGACATAGCTTTAATGAACTTGAAAGAGGCTTAAAGCAACATTAGCGAAAGAACACTCAATCCATAATAAAACCAGCTCATGAACATAGCAAATGGAAATCTTAGTCGAGTTTCAAAAGGCCTAACACATTCTTATTTATTGTTTGCTTACATTTAATTTGAACATTTATATTACTACATTGTCGTTCCTATTTGAAAAACACAAAAATCCAATTCTTGAACCATTTATTTTTATTGTCATGAATCGATCACACTAGCAAACAGTTCCCGTAGATTTGATACCCTAGGGATGCTCCCAAGGGAAAACTATAATGACAACTATGAGCTTACGGAGAATCAATCAAGTTTTTGGCACCGTTATCGTGGAATGATGTCTATTATGGTCTTTTCTTTTTATTTTTATTTGCATTCATACTTGCTCAATTGTTTGTCTTTCATTGCAAAAATTCAGGTGATACATGCTATTGAGACATTCTCGAACTGTCGACGGTAGAACACCACGAGGAGACGAAGATCTCATTCCTTTGATACTGGATATTGATAGATTTGAAAGGGCAAACTGGGCACACAGAAGAAGAGAGCAAATATATGAACATCCTAGGCTTCACGTTGCTCAAGTTGATGAGGTGAGATTGGGCCAAATACCGGGTGATGGTGTTCGTAACTGTGTTATGGTCCGAACAAGCTTACGAGACATTCAAAGACCGGTGATTGACACATCGCCTTCATGCATCTGCTTGAGTCCGGTAGTTTGGAACTATGAATTGAATAACATACACTTCAACATGTTGCCTTCTTTCAATGGTCTACCATCAGAGGATCCACTAACCTTTTTGAGGGAGTTCTATACAACGATCTAGACATTTCCATTGCATTGTCTGATGGAAGATGAGCTGAGAATGTGGTGTTTTCCGTACACTTTGAAAGGTCGTGCTAAAACATGGTTAATCAATCTTTCTGAAGGGTCGTTGGGTACTTGGGAGGAAGTATATGAAAAATTCATAATGAAGTACTATTCCAGTGGAGTTGAGAAACAAAATCTGCTCATTCTCGCAAATGGAGGGAGAACTATTCCATGGGAGAGATTCAAGATGCTTCTCAGCCAATGGCCTCACCATCAATTCTCATTTGCTTTGTTAATTTAGTTTTTCTATGATGGTCTGACTTTGCATTGTCAAACATTGGTTGACACTGCAGCTGGAGGTTATTTTTGTGACAAGACTGTTGAAGAAGTATATGAAATATATGAAATGCTTGCCACCAACTCTCAACAGAAAGCAGTGAGAGGTAGAAGAGCGGGAGTCCATGAAGTTTCTTCTTCATCCTACTTAAATTCCAAAGTTGATGACCTTACAAGGAAGATGAATTTATTGTTGAATAGCAATGCCATGGTTCATGAGCAATGCTCCTTTTGTGGTGCACTTGGCCATACCGAAGCAAGTTGCCACATGAACCAACAATTCAGAGGTGGATTTGAAGAAGCCTACTTCATGGGAGGATTTCCTAAGCCTCAACAAAGAAATGATCCCTACTCTAACACTTACAATCCAGGATGGCAAAACCACCCGAATTTCTCATGGAAGGATTAAAATGCCAATCCACCGAGAGCAATGGGACCACCGAGATTCCAACCAAGACCATATTTTCAACAACAATATCAACATCAACAACAACCACCACCATCACCTCAACAAAACACTCAAGAGACGAAGCCACCATTGGAAGATCTATTTATGTAATACATGACGAAGATGGATGCCATGGTAGATCAAATTGTGCAATCTCAACAAGCCACCATCCAAAACTTAGAGAGGCAAGTTGGTCAACTTGCCAAGGCGTTTCGGATCGTGAGAAGGGGAAATTGCCAAGCACTTCGAAGGTAAATCCAAGAGAGAGTGTGATGGCAATCACCTTGAGAAGTGGAAAGGAGGTTGATGAGCCAAGTGTGGGGGAGGTGCCCAAATGTGAGAAGAGGAAGGTTATTGAGGAGAAGAAGCTAGATGATGAAGTGCCCATTAGTCCTTGCAAGGATGAAGTGAAGCCTTATGTACCTCCTATCCCATTTCCGCAAAGGCTTAGAGATCATAGCAAAGATGCAAATTTCATGAAGTTCCTTGAGATGTTCAGGAAGCTAGAGTTGAACATACCATTTCTGGAGGCCATTGCTAAGATGCCCAATTATGCTAAATTTTTGAAGGAAGTGATGGCCAACAAAAATAAGTTGGAGGAGTATGCCATGGTAGCACTCACTGAAGAATGTAATACGGTGATTTTGAGCAAACACCCTCCAAAACTCAAGGACCCGAGTAGTTTTATCATTCCTTGCAACTTTGGAAATTTTAACGATGTTGACTCTCTGTGTGACTTGGGTGCTTCGATCAATTTAATGCCGTCATACATTTTCAAGAAGCTAGGGATCAAAGAGCTAGCCCCCACAAATGTTAAACTCTATGTTCTTGATATGGAGGATACTTTAGACCACCCATTGATCCTTGGGAGACCATTTCTAGCCATTGGGGGAAATGCGTATTGATGTGAAGAGGGGGACTCTTTCTTTCAACATTGGAAAACAAACAGAGGAGTTTCATGTAGTCGAAAGCATGCAATCACTTGTGGTTAAAGAGGAGGATCCTAATGTGCACTCTTTGGAAACATGTTGTATGATATCTACCTCACATCCATTGAAAATTTTGAGTGAGAGCCAAGTTGAGATGGACGCTAATGTGGAGAAAGTGAAGCACCAAAGAGATTCGGCATTTGATCCAAGTTTGAGTATGCATGGAAAGAACAACAAGAACGAGGTTCATCTTGAAGAGCCCAAATCAAAAGAAAAGGAGTGTGAAGTTCTTGTGAAGGAAAAATTTGTGATGGGGCAACAAGTATACTACTTCCCACCCAAGAACCACATCCTTTTTAACCCTAAAATTTCTATGCATGGCCTGTTTGAGATTTCCAAGATTCATCAAACCGGTGCTATTGACATCCTCTTGAATGATCACAAGCATATCACCGTTTACAAAGGACGATTGAGAGCAATGAAGGGGTCCACATTGAGAACTATTTGGCGCCCCAAATAGATGTATTCTTACGTATGTAATGACGTTAAACTAATTTTTCCTTTTGGGTCCGAAATGACCTTAAACCAATTTTAGTACGCAATGACCTTAAACTATGATTTTAAATTTCATTGTCTTGCATTGTATTTTGAGGGTGATTAGAGGAGTATCACACATTTACATGTTTATACTTTTACAATTGTTCGCTAACCATTTCTTGTCTCCATGCCTTAAGAAGAAAACCATACATCTCAAGGAAGAGCACATCTATGCAAAAAGAAAATAGAGAAGCATTCTAAACCCTAACTCCTTTACTTTTATGCTTAAAATTGCAAATGAACTTGCCCCTTTGTTGTGTTGTTGATCGAGATTTATTTTATCAATTTTTGGGGACAATTGATAAAATAAGTGTAGGGGAGGGGTTTATTGCATGCTTTGGATGCCTTATGCCTTTGTTTGTGTGTGATTTTAGGTCAAAATTTGAATTTTTTTGCTTGAATATGCTTGAATTCTTTGAGAATATGTCAAACTTGAAAAAGAATAAAATTTGGATTGAATTGGGTTGATAGAATCTTGTAGCATTTAAGTAAGCTTTTAAAATGATCAATCGAAGAATGTATGTTATTTGTTGGTATATTGAGCATGAATTTGGCATTTTTAGGTTGCAAGATTGGAAGTTCTATTATTAAAAACTTTAGTCTATTAGTGGTGGAATAATAAAAGGTTTGCAAATACTTTGCTAAGATTCATGTGATTAAATGATGAAATTTCAAAAATTTAGAGTTGGCTTGGCTTGATAAATATTGGGAAAGTGCTTAAATGTTATGCTTAAAAGATGATGTTTCACTTTTGAGGGTGAACCTAAACCGAGACAAGTACATGGGGTTCCCAATCTACTCCGATATCTTTTGATATGAGTATGCAAAGTACCGCCATAAGGGGTTTTCTAAGTAACCGGGAGCACTCATCACAAATGAGCGACTTTTGCATAAAGAGGAAATTTTCCTTTATGGTAGAAACCATAATAAGTGCAAAATCGTAAAAATTTGAACCCTTAATGTACTGATTGTGTTTGTAGCACCCAAAACAAAGTGAAATCAACAAAAGAAAATGAATGAAATTAAAGAAAAAGTACTAATGTTTTGAAATGAAAGAATGATGCCAAGCTCGCTCTAAATCAATTAGAAACGTATTTTAATCTTAGCAAATGTAGGAGTTAAACCTTGGAGATGCCAATAAATTAGGGGACTTGATAATTGAACTTCAAGATTGCCACTTTTTAATGCCAACGTTTTGTTCATTTTATTGATGAATATCATGCTTTTGTTCTCTTGATCATTTTATTTGGATACGTGAATGGTATAAGAATGTTGTGACCAATTCGATTCAAATTTATATTCTTGCCCAGGATAGAGATTGGTTTGCTTGGGGACAAGCAAACGAGTAAGAGTAGGGGAGTTTGATATATCCTTAAATTACACTTTTATTCAAGCATAAATTTATACATTTTCAACCTTTAATTAAGTGTTTAATGTCATATTTACACACTTTTTGTGTTTGGTTTAGGTTGGAAATGATTTTGATGAATTGGAAATGAAGGCACGAAAAGGCACAAAAAAACGGTAGGAGAAACGAAACAAAATTGAGTGAACCACGGCCTAGTGGGATAGGCCACGACCTGGCCACGGTCATGGCCTTAGCCGTGGCAAGGTGCAGCCAGTGCTCTTTTGGGCAGATGCGGGCCATGCCCTTGTAAACGGGCGTGGCACTTGGTCGTGGTGGCGCCATGGCCTGTACCACGGCCGTGGCGCCGCACGTGGCTGAGTTCCAGGAGGAAAAAAATCAACACAGTTTTAACGAAATGTGTGGACAAAAAGCATACACTTAAGGCATTTTTGGTATGAAGACTCCTAGGGTTTCAACGAATGTCAAGGGGTATAAATACCCCCTCTTAATCAATTCTCTACAGACTTGGACATTTCATATTTACACACTTTTTGTGTTTGGTTTAGGTTGGAAATGATTTTCATGAATTGGGAATGAAGGCACGAAAAGGCATGAAAAAACGGCAGGAGAAACGGAAAAAAATTGAGTGAACCACGGCCAATGTCATGGCCTTGGCCATGGCAAGGTGCAGCGAGAGCCCTTTCGGGTAGATGCGAGCCATGCCCTTGTAAACGGGCGTGGCACTTGGTTGTGGTGGCGCCATGGCCTGCACCACGGCCGTGGAGCCGCCCGTGGATGACTTCCAGGAGGAAAAAATCAACACAGTTTTAACGAAATGTGTGGACAAAAAGCATACACTTGGGGGCATTTTTGGCATGAAGACTCCTAGGTTTTCAACGCATGTCAAGGGATATAAATACCCCCTCTTAATCAATTCTCTATAGACTTGTACATTTCATTTTTACACTAGATATTATTTTTGGGTTGGAAGAACACATTCTTCCCTCCATTTTCCTTCAAGAACGTACAAACCAAGGGTTGGAGCAATGAAGGAGAGCACTTCAAAGCTTGAGGATTCATCTCTAGCACATCATAGAGAATCTTTCTCTACACTAATTCTCTTTCTTTTCTCTTTATTTTCCTTGTAATCCACCATGATTAGTGTAGTGAATATTGACCTTATTTTTATGTACATGGTCATGGTAGGCTAAACCCTTTGTTAGAGTTGATAGATGTAAACTCTTTATGGATATTTGCTATGTTTATGAAGGGTTTGATGTATTTCATTTTATATATGTGTTGATAATGGGTTGGTTTAATGACTTGTGTTGTATGAATGTTGTTACGCTTGATCAACATAATGATGTTAATGACAAGTTTAGGCGAATGATTGAAAGAAGAAACCTGAATGAGGTTTACAAGCATTGAAATTACCATACTTAGGATAGACACATTCTATGTAGGTAAGGTGTT
>CAODLS010100643.1:0-42708 GCA_948243855.1 Flueggea neowawraea | reverse complement strand
GTACTGTGGCGATCATGTAGCATGCTGACATTTGCATATATGTTCTGTCTGTCTGTATCTATAGATATGGCACGAGGTCGTGATAGAGGTTGAGGTAGACCTAGACGAGTGCCTATTGAGCCTGTTGCTCAGTCCGCTGTGGATCCGCATGATTCACATAGTGCGCTAGAGGCCGCGCGCCAGTACCTCAGCAGCAGCTCCAGCTTCAGCAGCTTATTACTGCTCAAATGGAGATGTTTGAATGTATGACTAGAGTTCTCGAGCGCTTAGAGAGAGCTCAGTTGGGACAGCCTGCAACGGATCAACCAGCAATAGATCAGCCGGTTGCGGCAGTTGTAGTTCCGCCAGTAGTGCCACCAGCTCAGCCGCCGCAGCCAGAAGAGGTTGCAGTTGATGCTTCAGTGGTTGCACCTATTGCACCATAGGCAAATGAGGATGATATATTAGATAGGTTCATGAAGCTTTAGCCTCCTAGATTCTCTGGTGTGATGGGGGAGGATCCCTATGATTTCTTTCTAGAGGTGGAGCATTGTTTTGAGGCTCGAGGTATCACTGATGATGCCAACAGGGTTTCTTCTGAGTGGCCAAGTAGTTAGATGGTGGAGGAGCCTTGAGGCTCGAAAGGGTTTCAGTTGGGCCAAATTTAAGGAGGAGCTCATTGCTTCTGTCCTTCCCCGGAGTATACGGGACAAGAAGGAAAATGAGTTCATTGATTTTTGTCAATGACCAAGTATGTCGGTGATAGAATATGAGGACAAGTTTAAGGACTTGAGTAGATACGCGCCTCCCCATAGTCAGGGAGAGGAGGCATTGACGAGGAAGTTTTTGGATGGGTTACGACCCACTATTAGCAGGTTGATAGCGACATTGAGTTTGACCACTATGAGGCAGATAACAGAGGCTGCCAGAGGGATGTAGTATATGGATGAGAGACATCTGAGAGAGCCCAAGAGGACCAAGATAAAGGGTGTATTTGGAGGCCAGCAAGGCTGTGATCAGGGATCTTAGTCAGAGCAGGTACGCCGACATTCATCTAGAGGACATAGATCTCAAAGTACTCAGAGCCACAGTGTGGTACAACCAGCTGGGTAGAGTGGGGGGATAGAGCTTTGGGAGTACGATCTCATCCTGTGTGATATGTAAGAAGAGGCATACAGAAGTATGTCACAGAACGATTGATAATTGTTTTCATTACAGACAGTCGGGTCACAAAGTAACAGAGTGCCCAGTAAAATAGGGTGTCGATGCTCGAGCATGACAGTCTGTAATAGGAGGCTCAAGTACAACGAGTAATATTGTAGGCAGAGGAGCTGGTAGGGGCTTTGGGAGCCAGAGTCAGGTTGGTCAGGGCAGTGGTAGAGGTCGGGCAGCCCAGAGCAGTGCTTCAGGGGGGCAGACTCGAGTATACCATCTCACCCGTCAAGAGGCTCAAACCTCCAATGCCGCAGTTACTGGTACGCTTTCTATATCTGGCACTCCTACATATGTCTTATTTAATACTGGAACATCACATTCATTCATCACCCCACCATTTGTTAAACGGGTCGGGTTAGTGTTGCATAAGTTGAATAGTCTATTAGAGGTTTCATCACCTTTGGGTAGCAAGATGTTGACTGAATCTGGGGTCCAAGGTTGTGTGATTTCCATAGATGAGCATGAGTTAAAGGTTGATCTCATTTTGCTAGACGTGGGAGAGTTTGACGTCATATTAGGCATGGATTGGCTTTCTGATTGGCATGCGACCCTGGATTGCTTTGCTAAGAGAGTATGTTTTCGACTGCCTGGTCAGACTGAGTTCTATTATCAGGGTCAGCGAGACAGTGTTGTATGGGGATACATGTCAGCAGTTAGAGCCGAAAGGATGATTCGCCGAGGATGTGAGGCATATTTGGCTTTCGTTCTGACTGAGTCTGACAGATCGAAGTTGAGAGTTGGAGACGTACCTATGGTACGAGACTTTTCTGACATATTTCTAGAGGAGTTACCAGGACTTTTGCCTGATCGGGAGATTGAGTTTGCTATAGAGGTACAACCTGATACCGATCTGATATCGATTCCACCGTATCAGATGGCGCCAACTGAGTTGAAGGAATTGGAGACTCAGCTGAGAGAGTTGTTAGACAAGGAATTTGTTCGATCGAGTGTTTCACCTTGGGGTGTGCTGGTCTTGTTTGTAAAGAAGAAGGGTGCGAGTCTTCATATATGTATCGACTACTTATAATTGAATAAGGTAACAGTGAAGAACCGATATCCACTTCCGAGGATAGATGATCTGTTCGACCAGTTGCAGGGTGTGCAATGGTTTTCTAAGATCGACTTGAGGTCGGGATATCATCATTTAGGGATTAGAGGTGAGGACATTCCTAAGACAGTGTTTTGAACTAGATATGGTCACTACAAATTCCTGGTGATGTCGTTTGGTTTGACTAACGCACCAACGACATTTATGGATTTGATGAACAGAGTGTTCAGACCGTATTTGGATCAGTTCATGATTGTCTTCATCGATGACATTCTGATATACTCGAGGAGTAAGGAGGAGCATGAGGACCACTTGAGGTCAGTCTTGCAGACTTTGAGAGAGCATCAGTTGTATGCTAAATTCTCGAAGTGCGAGTTTTGGCTTGAACAAGTGGCATTCTTGGGACATGTAGTGTCGAGAGAGGGCATTATGGTATACCCTAAGAAAATGGAGGCAGTACTCCATTGGGAGAGACCTAAGACTGCTACTGAGATTCGAAGTTTCCTTGGGTTAGCCGGGTATTATAGGAGTTTTATCCAAGATTTCTTGAGGATCGCAGCTCCTATGACACGGTTGAAGCAAAAGGGAGTTAAATTTGTATGGTCTGATAGGTGTGAGGATGCGTTCCAAAAGCTGAAGAAGTATTTGACGAGTGCGCTAATGTTGGTGTTACCGTCAGGCTCTGGAGGCTTTGCGGTGTATTGTGATTCATCGAGAGTTGGCCTAGGTTGTGTATTGATGCAACATGGTAAAGTAATTGCATATGCATTGAGACAACTTAATAGGCACGAACAGAATTACCCAACGCATGACTTGGAGTTAGCGGCAGTGGTGTTCGCACTCAATACCTGGAGACATTATCTGTATGGAGAGACTTTTGAGATCTTTACGGATCATAAGAGTCTAAAGTACATTTTTGGACAACGAGACTTGAATCTGAGGCAGAGACGTTGGCTAGAGTTGCTAAAGGATTATGATTGCACTATAGCATATCATCCTGACAAGGCTAATGTCGTTGCCGATAAAAAAGACAAATCTAGGAACGTTCGTAGATCTGAAAACAACAGAAGATGGGTAATAAGACATAGAGATCTATGACTTTGCAGGTCTCCACTAGTCTCCACATGTTTTAACCAAAAAAACTCTAATTTTGCAGGTCATTCTTATATGCATTTTTTTGCACTTTTAGCATCAATTGAAGGATGAAAATATTGTAGATTGCAGGTCAGAGTTGATGGATATTTTCTAAAGGGACCATATGGTGGAACATTACTCTTTGCATGCGCATATAATACAGATGAAAAAATTCTTCCACTAGCATTTGTTGTTGTTAATTCAGAAAACAACGACTCTTACATGTGGTTTTTTGGAAGATTCAGGAAAGCATATGGTTACAGACCTGGGATGTGTATAATATCAGACCGATATGATAGTATAGCAAATACAATAGAAAAAGTATACCTAAAGGCTGGACACTACTACTGCATCTACCACTTGCTGAATAACATAAAAAGCATCACATAAGGAATCATGAACATTTAAAAAATGCTTTTTTAGAGCAGCAAAAGCATATACAATGAAGGAATTCAATTACAACATGTAGTAACTTGATCAAATACACGTGAGCATTCGCATGTATCTCAATGAAATCACTCCACCAAAATGGGCATCAATATACTCAAAAGAAAACAGGAGCCATGCAATGACTTCAAACATTGTAGAATCACTCAATGCAACAAACAACAAAGCACGTGAGCTGCCAATAATTGCACTATTTGAAGCATTAAGATTGTTATGCCAACAATGGAGCTACACGTTCAAGAAAATAACTATGAATATTGTCACACCACTGACACCAAAATATCACAAAATATTGTTTAGTAGATTCATCTAAGCAGAAAAATTAATAGTAAGTTTCTAGCATTTAAAATGATTATGTAAAAAATTCCTCAATATGCGACGGTCTCTATGGTGTCTCTGGAGGTCTCCACTAGCGGTCTCTAAGGGTCTCCAATTGATGCATACTGGAAGTATCCACTGGCGGTCTTCACTGGCAGTCTCCAGGGGTCTTCAGTGGATGCATACTGAAGGCCTTTAGGGTCTTCCATATTCTATGAACTTGCTAACATAAATGTTCCAATGGAGCATGTAGGTTAATCCATCTTCCAACTACATATACAAAGTACACAATAAAAATAGGACATTCACTGTGAACATGGAACAAAAAATTTGTACTTGGAAAAGATTTCAACAAGATGAACTTCCATGCATCCATGTTGTGGTTGTGATACACCAAAAGATGTGGGATCCCTATCAATACTGCTCGGAATACTACAAAAATGCAACACTCAAAGCAACATATGAAACAACAGTTTAACCAATTTCAACAAAAGACAAAATTGAAACACCAGAAGTAGTGTTGAAGCAAGTTGTAAAAAGGCTAGTTGGTAAACCTAAAGTGGGAAAACCAAGAAAGAGAAGGTACAAAACAAATGTTAAGAAGGTAGGAGAGATGTACTGTGGAAGGTGTGGACAAGCAAGACAAAACAGAAGATCATGTAGAAATATACCAAACAAACATATATAATAACTAGATAGATCAATTACTAAAAATTTACAATTATATTTGTTCATCAAATGTAAAATATTCTTAACTAAGAAAAATAAAGAAACTATACATTGTTCAAAATTACAGTTACTGCACAACAAAACAAATACCAAAACGATAAGCTTTCCTCCTCCTCATTTTTATATCCTTCTTCCTGATTCATCTTGCCATAGTGAAAGAGGAGACAAGAAAGCCTATCACAGTAGAAATCTGGATTAAAGTCCTTGAGAATTCCATCCTCAGTAAAATTGCAGTATTCAGCAAAAGCCGAGGCATAAGCATCGCAATCACTGGAAATTACAGAACAATGAGAATTACAATTTCATAACTAAAAACACAAACAAAATAGACACATAAAACAACAAAATACTAAGATTTGACATATAAATGACATGCATGTTTGTCGTGGCATATGCAGAACAAATCCAATCTATAAAGCTGATGTTGGCTTTACTGCGGCAAGTTTTCCCTTGTATTTCTTAAAATGCCACACACCTGCCATTTCCAGGAATGAGAAAGAAGAACAATGTAGTGCTTCAGATGTTTAAGAACCTTTTGTTCGTGCCCATCCTTATTCCGTATTGAGTCATAGATAAAAAATTTCCTTTCAAGGAATGAAAGGCGAAGCATAACCCAATGGTCATCGCTTATGTTTCTCAGCATTAAAACCTCATCTACCAAATGCCAAGGTATGCAGCACGCCAACACCCTGCCTTGTATGTGGTAACCAACAACATTTTCTAAATGAAAGAATTCAGAAGCGGGTGCTTTAACGCTACTAAACATAGTGTAAAACTGATTTAAATAAATGTCAAAAGATCATCAGTTGTCGTCAAATTATGATGGCTTTCTCCATACTTTAGCTTTTTCTGAATATATCAGATGACAACATTGATGTGCTGCATGACAAACAAGTAATAATAATCAGTTAATAAATACTTGAAAAATGTTAAAAGTGTACACAACATGAACAATGCATATCGATGACTCCAAATACCGACCACCCATTGCCAGATCATAAAACCATTGCCTACTGCTTATTTTATCAATAGAAAAATCAAATGGGGGATTAAGCTTATCCGCAGCAGCAGTGTAAATTTTTTCCTCTCGAACTCACTTCTTCGAAGACTCATTTGCCTTCTTTGCAGGCTCATCAACCTCATTTGTGTCATCTTCTGCCTCTAGATGGACTTTCTCAGCTTCCAAGAAATTGTTTATCTCCATCAACATGATATAATATACTATTTAGGATTGTTCATATTTCTGATCCAAAGGGTACCCTCTTCTAAAAATCACCTTATTTTTATCAGCAGAAACAAATTTTCCCACACTACCGAACCTGTGAACGAAAGGAGACTTGAACACATGTGATGGCTTTTTTCCCCTCTGGGTCGTTTAAAGGTGCAACATGCACTGACTGACCTGGATCATGGAAGAAATCGTCAACTTTGAAATCTAAACCAAAATGCTCTTGCAAAATGAAGCATTGAGGATTTTTCGTTGATGTACTGACAGCTTGAAGGAAAACAAAAAGAATTAAACAGAAGGTTAACAACTAATATAAAAACAAAGGTCTTCACGAGTCTCCATGCATTGTTCAAAAAAAAATCAATACAAGTCTCACCAGTCTCCACAGGTCTCCATGCATTATTCAAAAAAAGATTGATAGAGGTCTCTACCAGTCTCCATAAGTCCCCACACAGGGAATAACAAAACACAAAAAAAAACTAAGACAGAGTATTGCCTCAGCCCTAATTCCTTTGTCACGACCCATTCATGGGACCATGGCCGGCGTACGAGGTGAACCGTCTATGGGAGCCCAGCTCATCTCGCACAAGCCTCCATATACAGAACTATTACCCAAAATCATATTTAATGAAATATGATAAAAACCAATTAAAGGTTTAAACATCTAATACAATAACAAAACCAATTAAAGCCTCTATATACAACTAATATTTGGTTTAATGAAGTACCAAATACAATAACAAAAACTAAAACCAATCTCACAGGAAACCCGGTGTGGAGCCCCTACTAATGACACAACGGGGCCCGATCAAAAGGGCACTGACCGTAACGTCAGGATACCTCACTGACCATCAATGCCAACGATCATAATCCACAATAGTCACCTGCAAGATGATAATAAATAGGAGACAAACAAACAAAGGAAAGGGGTCAAACCCAGTGAGCGAAAACACTCCAGATCGTCTCATACGTGCCTCACAAAGACTGTTTTGAAAATAGTTCGAAAATACTGCATGAATATATATATATATATATATACACACACACACGCTATACCATAATAGCCTTTCGAAAATTATTTTGAAATCATTCGCAATCAAAGCAAGCAACATACATGAAATCATTCATGAGTTAGTCAAAATCTTTCAAGAATATTTCTAAAATCCATCAAAACCAATGCGCTTTCACTAAAAAAATAAAACGTTTCCAAAAAAAGTTTTATTATATCAAAGTTTCTAAACTAAAACCTTTTCAAGGTTACGCCAAAAATCTAGAATACAAGTCAAAACTCTTTCAAACTTTTGTTGAAAGTTTAGTATCAAAATTCAAAAACCTTTCTAGCTTTACTAGAAATTCCAAATCAAAGTTTGTCATGTAGGCATATCAAAATCCTTTCAGATTCATCAACAATTTCCTCAAACAAACAACCAAATAATCACAAATTCGTCAAACCCGAATCTAACCCTAGCCATGTCAATAACTCATCGATTCTTCTGATTTCAAGCTAGATTTATGTTAATCTAACCTCCAACAATCATAATCTAACATCCTACAACATTAATTTCAACAGAATCATGCAAAATCTGAAACCCATTTCATTTTCGGCCAAAAACCTAATTTAGAAATTAAATGCATGAAAGGGATGACAATAGGTGATTAGAACTCAAGTATTACCTCTAGAGATATGTAGGAATGTTGGGGAACCAATGAGAGGCAGAGAGAATAGATCTGAGAGTGAGAGAGTGTGAAAATGAGGGTTTCGGACGAGTTTTATGCGTTTTAAATGACCACGGATTGAAACGCACCGTTTCGATATTTTCAAAGGCGACATACGTTATTTTTTCATGCAACGTACGTCTTGGTGTCACAACGTACGTTATAAAGTGTACAGCGTACGTTGTGGTGGTAAAAAATGTGTCCAGTAGCTTCTGTTTCGAAAACGTAACTTCACAACATACTTCCCAAACTCACAACGTACGTTGATCATCTTTCCTTCCAGATAACGTACGTCATTTTACCACAATGTACGTTGTGCAAGAATTCCAGTTAACATACGTTTCACAATCTCCAATGTACGTTGGCATACTCCAGACAACATTCTTCAACTTCCTTTGATTACGAACGCGCGTTGGATCATTCTCGATGTCCAATGACACCCAACCTTACAAAAATAACCTCTTTCAAATACCCGAACATCGTCTCGAACATTCAAGAATCAAATCATAACTGAGATCATTCGAAATCGAATGACGTCCCACTAAAGAACTTGTCCGAATTGATCGGGATGCTACAAAGAATTTATCAAAACAGGAGGGATATTACACTAGCAGTACCCACAAACATAGAATGATGCTCTTCTCCATAAACACCAACATTAGCACATCTGTAGTCTTCATTAAATTATTTTTCATCTTCTTTGTCATCTTCATCTTTTTCCATCTCTTCTCCTTTCTCTGCTCGATTCACTGGTTCATTCTCTTCTTCTTGTTTGACATTATTTCTTCTTTCCATCTCTTCATCCTCTTCCTTTTCCTTTTGATTGTCTGCCTCATTTTCTTATTGTTTCTCCTCCTCCTTTCTTGTCATTCTTCCATATAACCCTAACGTTCATTACCATCTCTTGTTTCCTCTTCCTTGTTGTCTTCACATTCCTTATCCATTCCTGTTTCGAGCTTAAGAAGCTTATGATTCAAATAACCAACAACTGCATCAAAACGATCCAACCTGGAATGAAAAGTTAACCAAAAACTCTCAACCTTGCCAACAATGAAATACTTAAAGTCCTTAAATTCAGTGGACAACTCTGAAACTGTTCCTGTTAGATCATCGACTTTTTTCAACAGACCAGAATCAAAAACTTGAAATTCCTTGCTTGCAGAACCAACATCAGGAATTGTAAGTGCAGATATCGATTGATGGGGCATTTGATTTTCCATTGAAATGTTGTTGAAGCTGCCTTAAGCTTAGTTGATTAGCTTCTGTGTCGTTGAGAACCAAATTTTGAACCTCCAACTGCAAAAGAAAAGAAAACATAGAAACACATTTTTTTATTAAGAAATTCACTTTTAAAACAAAAAAAAATACTAAAACAAACTGAACAAGAACTAACTTAATTACCTCTGGAAAATCAAATATCATTGGCTTTAGTGAAACAAACGCAGGCTGATAGGTGGTCTTCCAATTGAGTATCATTTGATCTCTTGCAGCAACTCTATCTGCAAGAACATTGTCTATATTCAAGCACAACTCGTACAACCAACACTGAAAAACCACTGAACAACCATCAATCCGGTAATGAAATGCTGCTGATTTATCCTGTAAAGCACCGCGTTGCACTAATTGACCCTTCAAAGAATGTAATGTCAACTTAAAGCTAACTAAACCTTATGGATACTGTTCAAATAAACCAAAATCCACCATTTTAAAATCCTGCCTCGCCAAACACCTATCCCCTCTAGCTGTATTTACAAAATGATGAATCATAAAGAGGACAACAAGTTTAACCTCATCCTCATCATTCACCCAAACCTTATCACAAATAGCCTCAAACAATATAATCTTGCTAACATATTTCATGCCATTAAAATACCTGGTCATCAGCTCACCATCACACAGAATCAAAGTGCTTTTATCAACATCAGCAACACACTTCAAACCACTCACAATACTGAACTCTTTGATCCTGAACCTCGAAATCTTCCCTCCAACTTTGAAACACATAACATCATGATCTCCACTATCAACCCCCCTCAACAAAAATGAATGGAGCACTTGTCCCTGACCAACAATCTCTTTCATATCAAGTAGATGACCAAAACATGTACGCCTAAACATATCTAACTACGTATCACTTAAAGACTGCTGGAAAAACTTAGATACACTGGACAAATGGTTGAAGGTCACCTTCGCAGGGAACCGATATCGGGGAGGCACAATGTAATATCCCGCCCATTCCGGTAAGGAATTGCTAAATTGGATGATGATTTGATGATGATCTTGGTTAATGAATGTATCTTTCGAGGTTCTAGGAGTTGGGAAAACCTTAGGAATAGTTCAGAAGGAGTTCGGGAGTTAGAGACGTCAAATATGCGAGTTGTAAGGGTTAAGACATATGTTGGTGTTTGGTCGAGGTGTACGTTATTTGGAATTGATACGTCAATGTTGATCATGAGACGTACGTTGTGATCGAAGCAGACACCTTTAAATCATGCATCAACCCGTTTTCCCTCATTTATTTCACTCCTCTCTCACTCAAATCTCTCTCAACTTGTCCGAGATTTTCCCACATTATTCGTCCATCATTCAGAATCATTGCAAGAGGTAAGATTACATCTATTCCTTGGATTTAACTTTCCTTTCGTGCATTGATTCATAAGATCCATTTTTTTTTCAAAATTGCTAGGGTTTCGATTTTCTGATGATTCTGAGTTAATGGTTACTTAGGGTTGTTAGACTAGCCTTTATTGAGGTTAAAAGAACTTGATTTGAGCCTTGAAT
Source organism: Flueggea neowawraea (assembly GCA_948243855.1). NCBI lineage: Eukaryota > Viridiplantae > Streptophyta > Magnoliopsida > Malpighiales > Phyllanthaceae > Flueggea > Flueggea neowawraea. Next base: position 32,113 of record CAODLS010100643.1, on the reverse strand, counting down.
CAATGGATTTGATGAGTTATTTTGTGGACTAGGGTTTTGAACGGTTTTGATGATTTTTGGAACGATTTGGAGTTTGTTTGATGGAATTGATGATTGCTTAATGTTCCTGAAGGTGTTTGGCAACAATTTGTATGATTGGTTACATCGGGTATCGATTGAATCAAAAGTTTGGATTTTTGAGAATGAAACTTTATGTTTTGGTTTTTTTGGATTTTTTGGAAAGTTGAAGTCAGATTTGTAATTTTAGAAACTTGAGCTCTAGAATTATAAATTTGAAAATTTTGAGACATAGATTTGTAATTTTTGAAAAGTTTGGGACTAACTTGTAATTTTACAAGTTAAGAATTAAATTGCAATTTTTAAGAGTTTAAGGATGAATTTGGAAATTTTGACTTATGGAGGACCTCTTAGTAATTTAAGAATACTTTGAGGACTATATTGAAATTTTCCAAGTCTTGGGGGACTAAAATATAATTTTACAGTGGTCGGGGATCAAACTGTAATTTTACGTAGATTATGAATTTATGATTGATAGTGATGGAATCACGTTCGACATATGTTTCAACGGTTATGGAAGTTTGCATTGCATTTGCATATCATACATTTGGTATAGTCCACAATACCACATTTTGATTTATGTTATGTATGTCCATGTTCAGCTTGTTCGTGCCAGCGAGACCAGCCACCGACTAATGGGGCTTGACTGATGATTCATCTTGGACATCCAGGTGAGTGGATAGAAGCTTCAGAAGCATAGGTTGTGTCTTGAAACTTCTATTATGTTTTATGATGTGTTGAACATGCTTATGAAAATGGACTAATCTAAGGATTGGTTAAATGAATAAAATGATTATATGATTTTTATAATCAACACTATGTTTTATGAAATTGATATATATGTATGATATATATCTCTTCTATGATTTCAAATGATGAAATGCATGCCAATGATTTATGCTATATAAGATAATGTTTTGTTTTTATGATACGAGACACCTATGCTACGCGGTCGAAGTAGCCTTTGGTATACCAACTATATACGTACTATGAAATCCCAGCTACCAGGGATGTTAGTAGCCATGTGTTCTGATCCAACACGTGAATTGTTATGATAGTGGCTACTGAGTCCACTTCACCCATATTATATGGTGCCACGAGCACACCCATGTTATATGGTGCCACGAGGACACCCATGATTATGGTCCCTTATCAACGATATATGTTTTAACTATGAAAATATGTTTTAAGAATCGAAATGATTATTAAGTACGTTTTCATGCTTGCTAGATGCTTTGCTTGCGAACGATTTAAAAATGATTTTTGAAAAGTTATTACCTATAGTGTGTGTATATATATATATGTGTGTATGTGTGTGTGTGTCTATACATGTATGTGGTATTTTTTTAATAGTTTTCAAATCAGTCTTTGTGAGGCACGTATGAGGCGGTCTGGAGTGTTTTTCCTCACTAGGCCCTGACCCCCTTTCTTTTTATGTCTATTGTTGATTTTATTCCGTAAGTTCATCGTTTTTGCTTCGGCAACTTTTTCGCATCTTGGATACTAGTGAGGTGTCATTTGATTAGTGACGCCCTTTTTATCGAGCTCTTATGTATTCATGTTAGAGCTCTACACCAGGATGCTGTCGGGTTACTGGGTTGCTTTTTATACTTTGATGTATTTTGATGTATTACGATATATATATGTTTTGAATATTTTATTATGATATATGATTATTCTATCGTTTGTTTTTAAATAACAAATGTTTTGGGGTAGTAAGTTATGATCCATGAGACTTGTACGAGATGGATCGGCTCTCATAGACAGTTTGCCTCATATTTTAGTCGCGGGTCTGCAACGGGTTGTGACACACAAGAAACTTCACTCCCTGACAAAAAAAATCATTAAAAAATAATGAATTTTAACTGTAAAATAGGTAACACTACATTTGAAACAACACTAAAGACCTTCAAGAAAATTTCAAAAACTTTGAAGAACACTGGAGAACCATGGAGACTTGACTAACAAACACAAAACCAAAAGATTTTCAAGCCATTTTTCGTAACAATAAAAAAATAACCAAGTGGAGACCCATGAAGACCTCTCTAAATCTACATTACCAACATAATGATCAACCACAGACAATCAAAAACAATGAAAAACACAACAAACATCTTAACATCATCAAAACAAAAAAAATTAACAAAATCCATAATAACGTAGAAATCCTAACCTTAGTAGATGAATCCTGAATAGAAACCTTCGATTTTTTATTCTCTACCCCCTCCGTCTTAGCAGGTGACTAACAAATCGACTTTTTAGCTTTTTTTTCGTCTTTTCAGGTTCAGAAGACGGAGAATCACAACACCTCCTACACTTAGCAGAAAGCTAATAAACATGCATAACCTTCTCCTTGATGAAATTGGAACAAAACAAAAGCATAAAAAAATGCGATTAAATACAAAACATAACAAAATCGAAAAGCCATGCCACCAAACAAAGTAAGAATCGTACCTCGAAAACAAGAAACAATAGAAAGTTACCAATGACGAATCAAAAATGGCACAGACTAACCGATACGAACGCGAAAAAGAAAGAAGAATCTCAAACTAAGTCAGAAATCAGAGAGGAAGAACCACACACAGATTTTCGAAGAAATAGAAACAATAAGCTTCGAAACAGAGGAAGTGGATCCAAGAAGCCAAAACTCAGTAACCGCCTTAAAAACCTTATTTATACATGTGGCATTTTCAAAGTTTAAAACCTTTGGTAGTGACATTTTTCAAATTAGAACTGAAAGGTTCTATTTTTTTTTTAATTTGGAAACCATGGATGCTAAAACTGTAAATCAGAATGTTTAATCGGACACTGGGACAATTAACTCATCTAATAATTCAATAGAATATGGAGAATTCTAATTTGATTAGGACTCATCCCAATACATTCTAATAAAGTTAATATTTTTTGTCATTACACTTGAAATTTTAAAAAATGATACAAACTAGTCAAACTAATTATGTCATTTACAAATTCTATTCATAATAGGAATCTCAATTGCATCAGAATTTTTTTTTACCTTTAAACACTTGGAAATGGTAGGATTAATTTGACCAAAGTGTAATACAATCTTTATTTTTCACTTTGGAACTTATCTTAATTGCACTAAGGGCATCTCCAATGTATCACCAAATTCCTAATTTAGGTGTGGTTTTCACACCATTTTGCTTCAACGTATGATCAAAACACCAAATAAATTTGGTGTAATGAACAGTGTTACACCAAATATAGTGTAACACTATTCATTACACCATCATCACACCATTTTTTTCTGTTTTTATTCAATAACACAACATTATTTTTGATCATTTTTTTAAATTTTGTTAGTTGTTTTTACTGAATAATTATTATAAATTGGTTATAATAATATTTTTCCTTGTTTATTTTTGTATTATATATTATATTTTTAATTTAAATTTTAAATTTAATATTAATAAATTAAAATATATTTATAATGAAATTTAAATATAATTTATGATATATATTTTAATAATAAAAAATTAAATACATAAGATAAAAAATAATTATAGAAATTCTCAAAAACTCATATCCAAACATTTAAATTTGATAACACATAAATAAAAATTACATTGAGACAAAGTAAAAAACACCAACATAAAGTACGAACAATGCAACATAAAAGAGAAAACATACCGACATAAACATTAAACTTAAAATTATTTATCTTTATTGCAATGTGTTTTCTCATATTAAATGTATCACTTTGGTAGTAATTTGTATTATTTATAATTGTATTATATTTTAACTATGATGTTTCATGAAATTTAAAATTATTTACGATGTCTAATTAATTAAATTTCTAAAATTAATTAATTTCTAAAATTTGTTAATTATAAATTCTACAATATTTTAAAGTTCCAAAATTATTATATAAACAATAATCAATAATTAAAATTTTATTTAATTACATATTTGAAATATTGAAATAAAAGAATGAATGAGAAAATATTCCATAAAATATTTTTTTAGTGTAAGATTTAGTGTTGAATACCGGAGATGGAATAATAGTTACTACTAAAACTACACTATTTTAGTGTAAAATTTGGTGCTGAATGTTAAAGATGACCTAAGATGACCATTTTAATTAGGATAACTAGTCAAAATAGATTTCCCGTACAAAGTGAGATTTCTAAGTTTCCTCAACATTTAGGTCACTTTATTAGTGATATTGACCGTAAGTTAGAGTAGGAATTCAAGTCAAATTAAGATTATTCGAACATTATTCATCACATGAATAATTTCATCCTTACAACATTTATATGTGATCTTATGGGACCTTGTTCACGAGAGCAATGACTATTTTATGAAATCACTTTTAAAAATACTTTTCCCTTTGAGAACACTTTAAGGATACTATGTATAGTAATTAAGAAAATACAAGGGGTGCACAAAAAAATGAACCGAATTGAAAAATCGACCAAACCGGGCCAAACCGAAGACAAAATCGAAGGAGAATGGATGATTGTAGATGTTAAAATGTGAAAACCGAAAGGTTCGGTTCGGTTGGTGATTTTAGCCTTTAAAAAAACGAAACAAACATATTTTTATTACATAAAACGTTGCCTTTTTTCATACCCCTATAGTTATACGTTAGAAATCTCTTACCCAGTCGCACCAAGTTCTCTCTCACCCAACCGTTGCTCTGCTACTTCACTCAGTCTCTCTCTCGACTCTTCTTCATGGCTCCGCTCCTCTCTCTCGTCGTTCACTTCCTCTCCACAGAAGAGCTCCTTCAAGTTCAGGTAATCTCCGCTCCTCTCTCTCATTGTTCTCTTCTTACTCATCTTCTTGCCCCTATACATTATACACGGCTTTCTAACCCTAGTTGTCTCTCACTCAGCCGTTGCTCGGCTACTTCTCTAATTCAGTCTCTCTCTTGACTCTTCTCCATAGCTCTACTCCTTTCTCTTGCCGTTCACTTCCTCTTCGCCGAAGAGCTCCTTCAAGTTCAGGTAATCTCCACTTCGCTCCTCTCTCTCGATTCTCTTCTTACTCATCTTCTTGCCCAACTTCTATTCATTGTTTTTATGTTTTATTTTAGATGCAATTTATGTATTTTCGATACTTCTATGATGTCTGTCTAATGATGCATTTGGAAATTCAACTTATAAATTATATCTGAATTTGTCGTGTTCTTTAATGAATATAACAAATTTTATTTAATTTTGTTTTCGAATATGCCAAAATGGAAAGAGATAATCCCATTCAATTGCAATTGAATCAGGCTACATGAATGATTTATGGTTAGGTTCAAACTTGGAGTTGTTGCATAATGCATAGGAGAAACATGTGCCCACTGGTGCATTTAGAAAAATAATGCTAGCCATCTGCAAATCCATTAATTAATTAATTATCGCATTAGCAACAATTATTCTTACACTAAGAAAGTAAAATTAATTTCAAGTAGTTAAATTGTGCATATACTTGCCTTTGTCCAAGCATAAGGATTGTCCAGTAATTATGGCAAGCCTCCAGCATAATTGGTTGTATTAAAAACTAATGGACCTAAAAAATTAGTGAATGGAAAATATGGTCAGCATTGCTATATAGTAGACTGATTAATAAACTAATTGCCTCCTAATTAGCTTCATAGAGGCTTGTTATTTCTTATAAAGCTTATTGTCAGCTTGAATTTTCTTTTCCACCCCAAAACAGTTCCTATTAATGTTTTATATTTTTACAATCCATTAATATTTTTTTTTTATAGGTTAAGATGTCTAAGCCTAATGAAGGAGAAGGATCAAGAGGTGAAAGGTTGCCCACATTATCTGTTGAAGTGCCATATATTTCTTCAATGGAGTGGACTAATGTCACGACCCGACTCGAGCCAGTGACCGACGTACGAGGCAAACCGTCTATGGAAGACCAACTCATCTCGCACAAGCCTCGAAGATACAAATATTTTACCCAAACAATCATTTATCAAAAACATTTGTTGAACATAAAATGATATATAAGAAAATAGTATAGATATAATATTACCAAAATAAATGTAAGTAATATGAATAAAACTATCAACCATTTTATAACAGATACTAAGTCATAACCCACTATTCGGTATGGAGAAACTAACAAAATACATACTGAGCCTGAACAAAAGGCCACTGACTAAATCTCTAGAGTGCCTCACCAAACGTTGAATGCCAATAGTCCACAGTCAAACAAAATCACCTGAAAAATAGGAATACAAAGAATCGATAGAAAAGAAAGGGGTAAGAATGCCTAATGAGGAAACAACATTCCAGATTGCCGCATACGTGTCTCACAAAGACAGTTTGAAAACGTTTAGAAAACTTCACATGCAAATATAGATGTATATACATGTACACAGTAGATACAGTATCATAGCTTCGAAATCAGTTTTGAAATCATTCGCACCCAGGGAAGACAACAGTCAGACAAATTTGCAAATACTTGACTCAACAAAGACTTTGTTTCAAAATATAAATTAGTTAATTAATATCTTTCAAAATATTTTCTCAAAACATTGATAGAAGATAATTGTTAAAACAATTATAAGGGAATTCCCGAAATCATTTCCAGTAAGAAGTACCAAAACATTTTCAAAGAGATTTACTTAATCTTTTCAAAGTCAAAATTCATGAGTCATTTTAGAGTCAAAATCCTATATTTCAAATATCATTTCAAAACAATATGCAGAGCTAATGATCAATGATCATATGCCCAAACTATATTAGAAATTTGATGGCTAGATCACATCAGAATAATTTAGCAATCTTAAGAGTCCAAAAAGTACCCGACTCAAAAGGGCTAACAGCTAACAATCTTAGGAGCTCTAAATAGTACTCTCGGTCCACCCTAAGGGTCTGAAGGCTGTAATAGAGAAGATATTGATCTCAAAACATCTGCGAGCATTGTAGTCGTCATGCTCCAGCTACATATGCCTCGCCAGGCTCACAGAACAATGCACCGTAGGAAAATGAGCAACAACACAGACTCACTGAAGTTGGGATCCAACCAACATTTCAAATACCAAAACAATTAGATATGAGACTAAATCCTATCAGGCAAGAGTTAAACGTGAACTATAATCGCTGAATAACTCATATGTGGATCATCACCACTACAGAATATCAAGCGTGGACTTATGCCACTAGAAAGTAGTCACATGTGTTGCGCTACACACGGGTTATCACCTACCCTGGTAACTAGATGCTACCATCAACCCTGATAGCTAAGTCTTCGCATTGGTATACCAAGGGTTATGTTTGACCCCGTAACAAAATGTGCCCCATATCGAACATTTTACCGAAAACATGTGCAAATATTTATTCAAAAATATTCAAAGTGTTGAACTGAGTATTTATACCGAAATACACTTATTCTCAGATAGAATGGTTGTTACAGAAAATACTCTTATTTACATACAAAACAAAATAATTAACATAGAAAATATCTTTATTTTAGAACAAATCATTTGTCCCGAAGACATTCTCAAACCCCAAAAATAATTTCCATTCAAAATATACATTGAAATCCATAACAAAATGTTTGTTACCGAAATTAAAATAAATATTAAAACATAATATTTATTATCAAAACCATCAAAATTCCAAGACAAAATTCAATTTACACAACAGAGGTTTTCACATCAGTCCAATTTTAGGAATTAGCGATCCTTTAGAAATTTCCAAATTTCATGCAGAGGTTCAGACACAACAAAAACAATATAGGTTTAAAAGACACAGCCTATGTGTCTGAACATGCCATTTCACTCACATGGTAATATGGTTCAATCATGTATCACTGGTGATCAGCTAACCTCACTGACCAATATACGAACCTGAAACAATTAATTTATGACAATTTTCAAACTATGGTACTATAGCGATATAGAATGCATGATCCGCATATGGTGACACGGACTAAGAGAAACCCATACCGAATGAAGATCAAACGCTCTCGCCTCGAAAATCAAGCATCTCATAAAATTACAGTTTGGTCCCCGAGCTCTATAAAATTATGCTTTAGTCCTTGAACATTCCAAAATTTCCCAATTAGTCCTTAAAGGTTCCTACTAGTCTTACAAATAGTTAAAATCTCCAAATTAGACCCCTAACTCTTAGAAATCACCAAAATACAAAAATTACAACTTTGATCCCCAAAACCATGGCTTACTCGAGTAACTCCCCTTGAATTACTCGAGTAAGAAATGTCTTACTTGAGTGACTCCACCTTGGGTTCACTCGAGTAAGTTCTTGACTCACTCTAGTGATTCCCTGCCCAGAAAACTCCAGATTCACTCCAACATGATTCAGCCGAACAAAAACATTACCAATCACCCACATTGTCTCCAATCAACCTCAGAAGCATTTATCCAACATCCATTTCAACAAACAACAACAAATAAACCCAAGATCGACCTCAATCCTCACATTTTCGGCCAAAACCCTGACCCACACAAAACAACATCAAATCTCATGATTCAAGGTTTGAATAATGATTATCTAACCTCAAATAATCATAGCCTAACAACCTTAACCATCCGTTTCAACAGAATCATCCAAAAATTCAAAACCCTAGAAATTCAGTCTAAAATGATCTTTCTAAGATTGATGCATGAAATGAATGAAAAGAAGAGATTAGAAGCGATCTTACCTCCAAAGATGATTAGGAATGAATGAGGAACCAAGGAGAGACAATGAAAGAGCAAATGGGATGGATTTAGAGGTGAGAGATGTGAATATGAGGTGAGAGAGCTGAAAGGGTCGGGTAGGGGTATATATGGAACCCCTGCCCAAAACGACACCACTTCAGTATTTCTACCCCGCTCACTCGAGTAAGGGGATTCCTTACTCAAGTAAGACTTCCCCTATAAATTCATCTAGAGAGTCAGCTTACTTGAGTAACAATATTGCTTACTCGAGTAACACCCTTTCAACACCATTAATCAACCACTCAACACTCCAATCATTCAAGATTGAACCAAGATCAAGTTAATCCCAAAAATTTTGACAACATCCTCAACACCTTCAATCACCATATACTTGGATGAAAATTGATCGAAACAAGTCGACACTGATCAAAACGCTACAAAAGACACACAAAAAACGAGTGAGGTATTATATACTTCCCCCCAAAAGAAATTCATCCCGAATTTCCAGACAAGGCAAAATCAACGCCGAAATCAAAGACATACCCTCAAAGTTTAAAGGATCAACTACTGGAAGATACAAACTCAAACAACAAACCAGCTTGCAAAATAAAATTCTGACATAACATCTGGTTTGGATACACAGAATGAGTCCAACTTGGACTGCATCCCCAGAGGTTAAAGAAAGTGGAACATATCCAACATCATTAGCGAAGGTAGTAGGAGCACTCAAACATTAATCCACTAATGTACAATTCCCAAGATCAAATCAGGTTTATCAATCACCCCATATATTCCCAAAGAAACGAAGCCCGAAACTCCATAATTCGAACCTAGGTTCTCAAACCCAACATATCTCAAAATCTTGATCAAACAACCATGGAGAATGTACCCAACATTTCCACATTTGCTAACATAATATAAACTCCTCAAAAACTCATCTTTTCTCCAAAGTCGCCTATATTTGAATCACAAGCTCAAATTCGGTCCATCTAAAATCAAGGAACACCAAAGAACATAACAAATTCAATTGTTACCAACAAGGATATCATAGGTAATCCCAAGTATAAATCGATTATATCCAATTCTCATAGTCCAAATCAAGTCAACACGCAAGTTAATCCATAGACTCACAATCCGATTCAGATTGTCTCTCTATTCACATTCTTTTACTCTTTAGGTCAAATGAAAATCAACTCCTCAAGTCTTATTCTTATCTCTCCTATTGTCATAATTGTTTATTCTCAGACAAAAATTTTCAAGCCCCGAAATGATCCATCAAACAAGCGTTTCCCGAACTATCATCACGCCGCTACTGATACTCATCTTAGAAATCAAAGGATACCACCTTTGTCACCAAAATAATTATTATATACCACTCTTATTTGTCACCAGAACAGTTATTACATACTACCTTTATAGTTAGAATATTTTCAAAGTTAACCTCCATGGTCGCACAATAAAATCAATCTCCATCTACCGTATACTGAATATTCTCAAAAGTCAGTAGGGTCAAAATATGAATCTCAATATTATTCCTTCATTGAACTGATCAACTTCCAACCATGAATTATTAAATCTCCTCTCATATCAACAAATAAATTCATAAGGGAATCCATTACCCATACCATTGGCACTCAAAAATCTGTAAATTTCCAACCACTATCTCACTCTAATAAACAACGAACCATATTCATGCAATAAAATTTAAATCCACACCTTAACGAATTTAACTCCAATGTATCACTAAAATCCACTTCATAGACTTATCATCAATCATTATCACATAATTCGCTATTTCCGCTAACATATTATACTTAATAATATCATTAGCTCCCAAGTGTTTAAGGATTAGGCTATACCATTTTATTTCTTAATATCAAACCTCAAATCAGTCTCATTATTTATTTCCACCTAACAACGGATCAAATGTTCCCTTGAGTTTTCCAAACTCTCCGAAATACCATAAGTCAATTGCAAACCATTCGATTTCAAACTAACAATAATTCCTTATTCATACGACATAACATATCTCAAAATCTCACTAAAATAACCTTGATCACACCACACAACCTCAACTCAAATATCAATCCTCAGATCAATTTAGAGAATCACCATGTCTCATACTACAGAACCAAGTAATGTACTACCCAGAAGGATGAAGGATCCAAAGATCAAAATTTTCTAACAAAAATGCTTTTCTACGAAAGTACAATGGACACAGAGAGTCTGATGAAGACTAATGCAACAAAAAAAATCATACATTAGATACAAATGAAATAAGCAAAGGTTTAGGAATAGGGGCGTACCAGTCTCAGAGGAATCTCTCAGAACCGACGCTAGCACCTCTAGCCACTGACGATCCTGCCTGAGCTCCTAACCCAAGCTTGTGAGGACACTTAGATATCTTGTGCCCTAACTATCTGCAATAAAAGCACCTGCCCGTGGCCTTGTTGCATGGTCCGGGATGTCTCTTCTCACACGTACCGCACCACAGGTATCCGCCATGACTGTTATCTCTAACTACAATTTGTCCAGATTGGGACCTGTAGCGGGTTTGTGGGGGCATTCAGCTATCATATGGCATGATTGCCTATGGAGATAGCAGTTGCATTTCTTCTCACCGCACTGCCCAAAGTGTTTCCTCTGACATCTATTGCACCAAGGAATTATCTTTATGTTTTCGCCTCCAATGGCAAAGTCACGACCCAGATCGGCCTGAATGCTCTGGACTTGACCCTGATGGCCACTGACCGTCTCCTTGGTCTTACTCTTCTTATGGGAACACTCAGAGGACATAGCGCCCACATTTTCGAGAGCCGTAGCAATATGGTCAAGCCTCCGAAAGATGCGCTTAAAAATACCCAGCGGAGGGGCACGCAGAGACTGCGGCAGATGAGGTAATGCCTCTACCTCAAGACGAGTACACGTATCTCCCTGATAAACTAAAAAATGATCGACAACCTTAGTGGCGGACCTAGATGGTGACTCCGAATGTGAACCCATATCTACAAATGCCACAAACAACAGGATGCATAACAAAAATTAGGATGCTGACGATTGTCATAGTACCAACAACTACTCAGAAAGATATACATAGGAAAATCATACTGACCCATTCAAAGATACTGAAGCTCCACAGCCAACCCAGACAATACAAAACCTAACGCTCTGATACCACCTTTGTCACGACCCGAGTCGGGCTAGTGATCGGCCTACGAGGCGAGCCGTCTATGGAAGCCCAGCTCATCTCGCATAAGCCTCGGAGATACAACTATTCTACCCAAACAATCATTTATCAAAAACATTTGTTGAACGTAAAATGGTATATAAGAAAATAGTATAGATATAATATTACCAAAATAAATGTAAGTAATATGAATAAAACCATCAACCATTTTATAATAGATACTAAGTCATAACTCACTATTTGGAATGGAGCAACTAACAAAATACATACTGAGCCTGAACAAAAGGGCACTGACTAAATCTCCAGAGTGTCTCACCAAACATTGAATGCCAATAGTCCACAATCAACCAAAATCACCTGAAAAATAGGAGTACAGAGAATCGATAGAAAAGAAAGGGGTAAGAATCCCTAGTGAGGAAATAGCACTCCATATTGTTGCATACGTGCCTTACAAAGACAGTTTAAAAACGTTTAGAAAACTTCACATGCAAATATAGATGTATATACATGTACACAGTAGATACAGTATCATAGCTTTGGAACTAGTTTTGAAATCATTCGCACTCAGGGAAGACGACAGTCAGACATATTTGCAAATACTTGACTCAACAAAGACTTTGTTTCAAATATAAATTAGTTAATTACTATCTTTCAAAATATTTTCTCAAAACATTTACAGAAAATAATTGTTAAAACAATTATAGGGGAATTCCGAAATTATTTCCAGTAAGAAGTACCAAAACATTTTCGAAGAGATTTACTTAATCTTTTCAAAGTCAAAATTCATGAGTCATTTTAGAGTCAAAATCATGTATTTCAAATATCATTTCAAAATAATACGCAGAGCTAATGATCATTGGTCATATGCCCGAACTATATTAGAACTGTGATGGCTAGATCACATCAGAATAATTTAGCAACCTTAAGAGTCCAAAAAGTACCCTACTCAAAAGCGCTAGCAGCTGACAACCTTAGAGACTCTAAATAGTACTCTCGGTCCACCCTAAGGGTCTGAAGGTTGTAACATAGAAGATACTGATCTTGACACATCCGCGAGCATTGCAGCCCCTGTGCTCCCGCTAGATATGCCTCGCTAGGCTCACAGAACAATACACCGCTGAAAAATGAGCAACAACACAGAATCACTGAAGTTGGGATCCAACCAACATTTCAAATACCAAAACAATTTGATATGGGACTAAAACCTGTCAGAAAAGAGTTAAACGTGAACCATAACCACTGAATAACTCATATGTGGACCATCACCACTACAAAATATCAAGCGTGGACTCCTACCACTAGAAAGTAGTCGTGTGTGTTGCGCTACACACGGGTTACCACCTACCCTGGTAACTGGATGCTACCACCAAACCTGAAAGCTAAGTCTTCGTATTGATTTACCAAGGGTTACGTTTGACCCCGTAACAAAAGGTGCCCCATATCGAAAATTTTACCGAAAACACGTGCAAATATTTATTCAAAAAAATGCAAAGTGCTTAACAGAGTATTTATACATAAATACACTTATTCTCAGAAAAAATGGTTGTTACAGAAAATCCTCTTATTTACATGCAAAACAGAATACTTAACATAGAAAATATCTTTATTTCAGAACAAATCATTTGTCTTGAAGACATTCTCAAATCCCAGAAATAATTTCCATTCAAAATATACCTTGAAATCCATAACAGAATGCTTGTTACCGAAATTAAAATAAATATTAAAACATAATATTTATTTTCAAAACCATCAAAATTATCAGAAAAAATTTAATTAACACAACAGAGGTTTTCACATCAGTCCAATTTTAGGAATTAGCGAACATCTGCATGAAATTGGCAAATTTCATGCAGAAGTTTTGACACAGTAAAAACAATATAAGTTTAAGAGACATGGCCTATGTGTCTGAGCATGCCATTTTACTCACCTGGTAATCCAAGCTGAATGGTCCAATCACGTATCACTAGTGATCAGCTATCCTCGATGACCAGTATACGAAGCTGAAACAATTAATGTAAGACAATTGTTAAACTGTGGTACTATGGCGATACAGAATGCATGATATGCAGATGCTGACACAGACTCAGAGAAACCCATCCCGAATGAAGATCAAATGTTGTCGCCTCAAAAATCAAGCATCTCGTAAAATTACAGTTTGGTCCCTGACCTAGATAAAATTACACTTTAGTCCTTGAACATTCCAAAATTTTCCAATTAGTCCTCAAAGAATCCTACTAGTACTTCAAGTAGTTAAAATAACTCTTAGAAATCACCAAAATAAAAAAATTACAGCTTTGATCCCTAAAACCACGACTTACTCGAGTAAGCCCCATGCTTACTCCAGTAACTCCCCTTGAATTACTCGAGTAAGAAATGTCTTACTCAAGTAACTCCACCCTTGGTTCACTCGAGTAAGTTCTTGACTTACTTGAGTGATTCCCTGTCCAGAAAACTCCAGATTCACTCCAACACAATTCAACCAACCAAAAATGTTACCAATCACCTACATTGTCTCCAATCAACCTCAGAAGCATTTATCCAACATCCATTTCAGGAAACAACAACAAATAAACCCAAGATTCACCTCAATCCTCATATTTTTGACCAAAACCCTAACCCACACAAAATAACATCAAATCTTCTGATTCAAGGTTTGAATAATAATGATCTAACCTCAAATAATCATAACCTAACAACCTTAACCATCCATTCAACAGAATCATCCAAAACCTTAAAAATTTGGCCCAAAATGATCTTTTTAAGATTGATGCATGAAATGAATGAAAAGAAGAGATTATAAGCGATCTTACCTCCAGAGATGATTAGGAATGAATAAGGAACCAAGGAAATACAATGAGAGAGCAAATGGGATGGATTTGGAGGTGAGAGATGTGAATACGAGGTGAGAGAGCCGAAAGGGTCGGGTAGGGGGTATATATAGAACCCCTGGCCAAAATGACACCACTTCAGCATTTCTGCCCCGCTCACTCGAGTAAGGGGATTCCTTACTCGAGTGAGACTTCCCCAGAAATTCATCTGGAGAGTTGGCTTACTCGAGTAATAATATTGCTTACTCGAGTGATCCGAGCTTTTCTTACTCGAGTAGCACACAGATTACTCGAGTAACTCCCTTTCAACACCATTAATCAGCCACTCAATACTCCAATCATTCAAGATCAAACCAAGATTAAGTTAAGCCCAAAACTTTTGACAAATTGATATCCTCAACACCTTTAATCACCAAATACTAGGACGAAAATCGATCGGAACAAATCGGGACTTATCAAAATGTTACAGAAGACACTCCAAAAATGGGCGGGGTATTACAACTAATGTTGATGGTACTCCAGGCTCTACTCCAGGTTGTACTCCCGGCTTTACTCCTGCTTCAACTCCCGCTTCAACTCCTACTAGTACTGATGTTTCTACCTCAATTCCAAAGCCTAATGCTAAGAAAAAAAATCAATGGTGTGAGATCACTTTACAAAAACTAATGATGCTAAACATCTTAGGGCTGTCTATAATTACTGTAGACACTCATATGCATATGATGCTAAGAAAAGTGGTACTAGTAATATGAGAAGTCACTTGGAAAATCAGTGTAAAAAGTATCCTTATAGGGTAAAAAAGGCAATCAAAAGACTTTATGCTTTGACATTAAGAAAGAGAGTGATGAATATATGAATGTGGTTAGTCAACTGAAAACTCATTCATTTGATTTTGAAAAATGTAAAAGTGCTTTAATAGAAATGATAAATAGAGATGAGTTACCATTTCAGTTTGTGGAAGGAGAAGGGTTTAGGAAATTTTGTTATATAATGGAGCCTAGATTTATAGTGCCATCTAGGATGACAATTGCAAGAGATTGCATGAAATTGTTTGAGGAAGAGAGGCTGATTTTGAAAGAAAATATGAGGAATCAACGAATTTGCTTAACTATTGACACTTGGACTTCAGTTCAAAATATTAATTACACTCGCTTAATTGCCCACTGGATTGATGATGATTGGAAATTGCATAAAAGAGTCTTGAATTTTAGACAAGTGTCAAATCATAGAGGGAAGACAATTGGGAGGGAATTAGAGATGTGTTTGCATGATTGGGGTATTGATAAAATTCTCACTTTGACTGTTGATAATGCTAGCTCAAACAACATAGCAGTGGAGCATATGAAAGGTAAAACAAAAATGTGGAAGAGCACTATTTTGAGCAATGAGTTTTTGCATGTGCGATGTGCTGCCCATATTCTTAATTTGCTGGTGAAGGATGGTTTGTTTGAAGCTAATGCTAGTATTGTAAAGATATGAAATGTTGTTAGATTTGTAAGGTCTTCTCCATCTAGATTGATTGGTTTTTAAAAAATGTGTTGAGAAAGAAAAAATTGAGTGTGGTAGCTTGTTGTGTCTTGATGTGGAAACTAGGTGGAATTCCACCTATCTTATGTTAGAGGCAGTCGAGAAATATGAGAAGGCTTTTGAAAGGTTGGGTGAAGAAGACAATGGGTATAGGTCTTATAATGATGGGAAAAAGATAAAGGGGCCTCCAACCGAGGATGATTGGAAGAATGTTAGTGTCACGACCCAAAGTCTGGTCGCGACCGGCATACGAGGTGAACCGTCTATGGAAGCCCAACTCATCTCGCACAAGCCTCGGAGAACGGAAACTACCTAGGTTCATATTATTAGTCGGCTTATTTACCGTGTTAAAACAATTTATCAAAGATAATTTTTTCAAAAATAATATTCCCGAATATAATTAAAATATATTTATAATATCAAAATGCTAAATAATAGTTCAAATAACATTATTTAACAAATACAAGTCCATAACCCACTACTCGGTGTGGAGCATCTAACATATCAGAAACTCGGCCCAGACAATAGGGTACTCATTGAGTGCGAAAGAATCAAACAACCGCTATCAATATCACCTGAAAACTGAAGTAGAACAAACACAAGAAAAATAAAAGGGGTAACAAACAGAGCAACACATGCTCCTTAAAAGGATTTTGAAAACATTTTGAAAACTACCACATGCACATATATATATATCCAAATAATATCATATATATATATATACACTCGTATATATAGATAATTTAATTCAAAATCCACTTTGCAATCCTTTGCATACAGAGCAAACAACAGATAGTTACCAAGATTTATTAAATAGAGAACTTAAATAAAATATTAAATTTTCACAAAATCCAAAATAACCCAAGTGTTTTCCTTTCAAACATTTTTTGAAATTCACATTCACTTTTGAAAATATTTTAGAGATAGGTACTCAGTTATTTTTTAGAGATAAATACTCAAAATATTTCAAAGATAAATTCCAAATTTATTTTCAGAGTTAAATACTCAAAAGATTTTTAGAGATAAATTCCAAATATATTTTCAGACTTGAATATCAAAGTATTTTCAGAAATAGTTCCAAAACATTTCAGAGAATAGTTCAAAACATTTTCAGATGGGGAACAAAGATTATGTTCATCGAGTTAACCGAACTCGGTAATAGCTACTAAGGTGGAGATTAGCCACTAAGCCACCATGATATAGCCACTAAGCCACCATGATATAGCCACAAAGGCGACTATAGGCCACTAAAGACACAAGTATAGCCCCACAGGCAAATGATACAACTCCAGTATATCAAAGCTACGATATCTCGTAGTTGGGTGTCCTAAAACAAAATGTTTTTACCAAAACATTACAGAAAAATATATTTATATCCAAAATACTCAAATAGTTAGCATACGGAACAAACACATCATTTTTCCAAAAATGATATCAAACTTTCAGACGAAATATTTATTGCAAAAATATTTAGTGTTTAAAAATAATAATCATCTCAGACAAAATATTCACTCCGAATTATATTCTTAAAATCCAAAACTTTCCTTTCAGAAATCACAATAAATATTAACATAATATTTATTTCAGAAACCAAAAATATTTTGAGAAAATCGAGTTTCCACAACAGAGGTTTTCACGCATACCAAATTTTAGGAATTTCAATTCTTTTAATTATTCCAAATTTCATACTAAGTTCAACACAACAAAAATATATCTGGAATTTGGAGGGCACAACCTACGTGTCTAAAGTGCTACCACACTCACCTGGACGCCGAGCAAATAATTTTGAGCACGGTCCACTGGTAAATGATTGGTCACCTCAAAAATCCAACCGAACTGAATACAAAATTCATTATACAAACATGAGACACGGTAACTGTGGCATTACAGAGTATGCATGCAATGCAGATATTCGTCTCAATCCACGAATGAAAATTCTAATGCGAATGAAAATCTATCACTCGTCTCAAAAATTGAAATCTACGTAAAATTATAGTTTAGTCCTCGATCGATGTAAAATTACAATTTAGTCCCCAACTTTTCAAAATTTACAAATAAGTCCTCAAATATTCTCAAACTACCAAATAGTCCTCCAAATAGTCAGAATTCCCAAACTAGTCATCTAACTCTCAAAAATTGTAAATCAATCCCTAAAATGCTAAATATTAGATTTGGTCCTCAATATACTCAGAATTAGGTAAAATTTTAGTTTTGGTCATTTCGTTTAAAAACTACACCAAATGGTCCCTAATCCCGAACCAAGCATGAGCCAACATTCCAATCAACCCACATTGACTTTAATTGATCTCCTAAACTCAAATTTAACATCCATTTTATCCAAAACCTCCTCAAACGTCCCAAATTCGTCCTCAAAGATTCGGACGATATTGCCCTTTCATCAAAAACCATTCAAAACTCCATTTCTAACCTACATTCATATTCTCCAACTCAAACCCATTAAAACCCAACCAAAAACAAGTCATTTCCATCAAAAAAATAACTTCAAAAATCAAAACTCACCTCTGGCTGAACCCACTTCAATATCCACGAAAATAACAAATAAAAGAGGAGAGATTCCGCTCATTTTTGTCAAGGAATACTATAGCTTTTTGGCTAAGTCCGATTTGATCTTGAGGATAATCGGACGTATTTTCGGGGGATTAGATGTCATCGAATCTCGAGGGAGGTCTGATACACGTTGGGGAGTGTGGAACATTATTTATGTGAGTAGAGGGTGAACAACGTGCGTTGTGATTGTGTACAACGTACGCTGTCGAGTGAGAAAGATGTACGCTATCGAGAAAATAGCATGAAGTACGTTGTAGAGATAAGACATACATTATCATTGAGTATGACCTACGTTGCCTTTGAAATTGTCGAAACGGTGCGTTTTGATATGCAGCTCTTAAAACAGCCGAAACTGACGTTTTTCGTCATTTTTCACTCACAATCTCTCCAAATTGCTTTAAAACGCTCTCATATTAGTTCCCCATCATTCCCAATCCATTTGTGAGGTAAGATCAACACCCTTTCTTAATTTATAACTCATTTTCATGCATTGATTCATGAAAATGCATTTTGTCTGAATTTGAAATGGGTTTCAATTTTTGGATGATTTGTGATGAATGGATGTTACAGGATGTTAGAATATGTTAGAGGGGACTTGTATGAACTTGATTCAAGCTTTGAATCGAATGATTTGATGAGTTTTTGGTGACTCGGGTTTTGATGATTTGAGCATGAATGAGTGTTTTTCTGTTGAATCTGAGGTTAGATTCGTGTTCAGGAGGTCTATTAGAGTCGGGATACATGATTGGTTTAGAGATTCATCGATTGAATCGGAAGTTCGGTAATTTTGAGAATAAAACTAGGGTTTTCTATAGTTTTGTAAATTTTGAAAAGTTTTGGCCTAGATTTGTAAATTCTAAACTTTAGAGTATAGATTTGAAATTTTGAAAGGTTGAGGTATAGAATTGTAATTTTGGAAAACTCGGGAGTATATTTGTTATTTTGAGGAATTAGGCTAATTCGCGATTTCTGATAGTTCGGGCTAGAATTTGAGAATTCTGACTTATGAATGTCCAGTCTGTAACCCCAGCAGTCTTTGGGGACTGTTTTGTAATTTTTTGAGTCTAAGGGACTAAAACGTAATTTTACACTGGTCGGACATGAAACTGTAATTTTTCGTATATAGTATATTTTGGGTCGAGCATGATGGATTCACTCCCGACGTATATTTTCAGTTACTTAAGGGTCAGCATCTGCATTTGCATACCATGCATTGGTACCGCCACAGTACCACATATTGATATTTGCTATGTCTGTATCTGTACAGCTCAGTGTGTCTGCCAGCAGGAGCAGCCACTGGCGAGCGGTATTTGACTGGATCCACGGCTTTGGATACTAGATTAGTGAAATGACAACTTCAGACACATAGGTTGTGTCTTTCAAATTGAGTATATATTGTTTTTTATATGTCGGGTTTGACATGAAATATGGACTAATAATTATTGGGTTAATTAATAATCTGGGTATATGATTATTATTAACCAACGTTTTGATATGGAAAATAAAGTATATATGGGCATATATATACAAGAGTATTTTGTAAATGATGGAATAAAGGAAAAGATATTGCATGATTGTATGTGAAATACTATGTATGTATGAGATTGATATAGGGACACCCTACTACGGGGTATGTAGTCTTTGGTATTTCATTGTATGTTATCACCCTACTACGGAGTATGTAGTCTTTGGTATACCATTGTATGTTATCACCCTACTACAGAGTATGTAGTCTTTGGTATACCATTGTATGTTTATGGCCCTAGTCACTAGGGTTTGGGGTGATCGTATATCCGGCCAGATATACGCATTTATTGAGCAGTCAGGTGGTGGAGTCCACACTGCTATTTTGTTTATATGGTCTCGTACTATGAACGCTCAAGTATATGTATATTTTGCCTGAATGTATGTTGTACGATATGAATGCGAACGTTTTGGGTAAACGATTTTCAGCAAATGTATTATGTATATAGTGTGTATACTATATGGTATCAATATATGCGTGCGGTATTTTAAAAAAGGGTTTCAAACCAGTCTTTGTGAGGCACGTATGAGGCGGTCTGACGTGTTGTTTCCTCACTAGGGAATCTTACCCCTTTTTCTTTTTTTGTCCTTGTTAATTTTTTGTTCGCAGGTGATATTTTTGGGACGCACAGCATCTGACCCGTACCTCGACCTAGTGAGGTGCTTATTCACTATAGTGAGTGCCCTCGTTCGGGACTCTACTTTGCTATGTCATAGAGCTCCACATTTGACTATTGTTGGGTTATTGGGCTACACTATTGTATTTTAGGATCCTCTGATGATTTTATATTTTCACTGATATTTTGATATATTGTATATGTATATATATATTTATTGGTATATATATATATATATATATATTTATTTATTTCATTTATAAATGTTTTAAAATGTGTATTTGGATAATTCGGGTAGTATGTTCGATCATAGAGGCTTATACGGGATGGATCAGGCTCCCACAGACGGCCCGCCTCGTACGCCGGTCACGAGCCCGACTATGGGTTGTGATAGAAAGAGGTACTCAGCTTGGTTAACTAGTCTGGTCGACGAGGAAGAGAGAGAGACGGGAGAGAGAGACCGAATTGAGTGAGAGAGAAAGTCAGAAGAGAGAGAGAGAGTTTCTGAGTTTTGGAGGAAAAAGCATGAAGAAAGAAGGAAGAAAATAGGATCTGGGACTGCTGGGTTTGAAGCAAAACGGCGTCATTTTTATTTGTCCGAAACGGTGCCGTTTCGTTCCTTAAAATTAGGCTCCCATAGACGCGAACGACAGGGCTTCTGATGACTCGAAAAAACGACATGTGGTTTCCCTTAATATCCCAGCGCACACACACACGACTGACAAACCTCGCGCGCGGACGACAACAAGGTCAAACGACGCGTAGTTTGGTTCAAATGTGGAGACGAGTTGTAGTTCATTTCTCTATTTCTTTTCTTCCAATTTTCTTTCTTTTTCCAATTCCAACAAATTTTAACTCAATTTAACTCCTCAATACACTTCAAAAATTCCATTAACACAAACAAAAATTTAACACTCCAAAATATCATTAATTTATTTAATTAATATTTCAAATTAAAATTAATCCGTCAAAAATAATTAATTCGAAAGAATTTTCAACGGGAAAATTACAGGAATAATTGTCGAAAAAATCAAGTTATTACAGTTAGGGTTGTTGTTAAATTTTTGAAGATGTTTTACAATGTGACTTTGAAGTTGTCCGGTTCATTGTATGTCACTTCAAATATGTTCTTTCATGAAATTGTACATGTGCATGTTAGGCTTAAACAATTGAGTGCTTCATGTGATCCTTTGTTGTCTAAAAGTGCTAAGAAAATGAAATTGAAGTTTGAGAAATATTGGGAGAATTTTAATTTCATTAACTACTTGTTGCACATTGCAATTGTTTTAGATCCTAGATATAAGATGAAGTATGTTACTTTTTGTTTGAAAAAATTGTATGATGAGAGTAAGGCAACTAAGCTTATTGAGAAAATAGATTCGGCTCTTAATAGACCTTACATGTACTATGAGAGTTTGATTTCTATTAATGAGGAAGGTCTTTTGGTTGTTGGAAAAGATAGTTTATGTGACAATGTTGACTTTGGAATGGAGGATGATGATGATTGTAGTAGTTTGCTAAAATCGGCATTTGCGGAGCAATTAAGGAAAGATGAAACAGTGGAAAATAAATATGAGTTAAGTCGGTATCTTTTGGAAGGTATAGAGGCTAATATCGAGTGCGAGTCATTTGATATTCTGAATTGGTGGAAGAAAAATGCCTACAAATTTCCATGTTTATCTTTATTGGCTAAAGAAGTGTTAGTTGTTTCAGTCTCTACAATTGCATATGAATTGGCATTTTCAACAAGTGGTAGAATTGTGGATTCTTATAGGAGTTCATTATCTCCTAAAACTGTTGAGGCTCTTGTTTTCACTCAAAATTGGTTGAGATCAACAAAAGTACCCATTGATTTGAACGAATTGTTAGATGATGTTGAAAAATATGAAGAAATTGCTAAAGGTATTTATTTGTTGTCTAATTGAACTTATTTTACATTTTTATTTGCTTTATCAACTTGAATATGCACTAATTTTATTCTTTTATGCAGATTTTTATGAGTTTTGAACAAGGAAGTTCTTGACTGGAAGGTGATTATTAAAGTGTGGATGGTGATAGTTGAAGCTGAAAATTTGACTTTTTATGTTTAGTTTGGACTTGGTTTTATTGGATTGTATTTGTTGAGTATGAAAATTTGACTTTTAATGTTTATTTTGGATTGAGTGTTTGTTTGGAATGTTGATGTTAATGTAGAATTTAATTTGACTTTAAATGTTTTATTTTGCTTTATTTGGAAAGTGATTTGTTGTATTAAGATTTTGAGGTGGAATGTTGTTATTTATAAATGTAGCTTTTATTATGTTTTAAACAAAAAAAATGTTTTAAATCGACCGAACCGATTAAATCAGTGGTTCAACCATAGATGTCCTGAGTGAAAAACCGAACCGTTTGGTTATGTTGATGGTTTGACTACAAAACCAAACTGAACCGAACCGTGTGCAGCTCTAGAAAATATGATGAAATATATACGATATATCTAACCACTCATTTAAACTTCACGTCTCATATACCAACACTCGTGGATGAACAATCGCACTAATCAGAGCATCTAGTCAAATTATGCTATGACACATCATTAGGAACTGAAAGGCACTTTAGGAATCCATGGATTCTCAATGGAGGATTTGAGTCCCTTTGTGAAGGACTTGCTTCTGTATCTAATCTAGGCAAGAGAACGGACATCTAGCGGTACGAACAAGCTTCCCATTTATACTGTGATGTATATTTAATCACATGAATCGCGTCCCTATCACAGAAGTTTCAAACAACAGCTCTCATTCAACCTAATTCGAATTATATTTAATCAAACCTCACCTCATTCCTATCACTTAACTCGCAACAAAGCATCTAAAATCAAAATTTGATCACAAAAATATGGATCAAACATTAAAATCACAAAAAAAAAATTGCTATCTTTATTGTACTCAAACGTAACACAAAGAAAAGACCACCTACTACTATTATCATCAAAACATCCACGATCCACCAAACTCAGCCCAATGTCCCGACACAGACTAATTCGTGACTGGCGCAAGGATTAAAGTAGCCAGAATATATACCTTAACCCAAGTAAGCCTCTGTGATATCATCACATTCGCAAAGCATATTTACATTCAAAAATTAAAAAACTTAAATGCAACAAAAGATAACTAATAATACATCAATCTACAAAACCTATTTTACAATGGCCTGAAAGTGGCCAGCTCTTAACTTAGCTTCCATTTTGAGATCTCATAGTCGGTAGACTTGTAGATAGACATAGCCATTTGTGAAACGGACCCGGACCAAAAAATCGGAATCCAAACCAACCAACCCGGAAAAATAGCTAATATTAGGTCCGGTTCCGGTTCAACCTTCCTAAAACTGTCGAACAGTAGGCTTAACCGCCAGTTCAAAAGAAAGAAAAAAAGTTGGAATTTGACCTATGACCATTTGACCCATTTCATTTAAATAATTACTGGTTGAACCATTTGAAAATTGTTGGACTTGGATCCATGGCCATTCAGCACATTTTACAATATGAAAACCTGAACCGAACTGAACCCGGGACCAAAATCGCTGGCAAAATTATTTTATTAAAAAAATTCGGTTGAACAGTTTGAGCCATCCAACTAGAACTTTGGACCAAATTGGCCGAACCAAAATCGAATTCATGAACCACAACCAACTGTTCCGACCCGTTGCCATGTCTACTTCTAGAGTTTTGTGACACCTAAACTTTGTGTGTGCATATGATCAATGAAAATAGCACGTACAAGGAACCCACTTTTACCTTAGCAGTATTTAAAAAAATATATATCTACTAAACTGAAAAGTTTGAGGCCATGATCAACCACCCTCATTGAATAAAAGCATATAAAATAACATGATTGTCATACTCCAATTTTAATTTATCGAGCCATTATCAGTTTCCGTATTCAAAAAATAATAATTTGCATGCTTATTGCCACGATCCAACTGTCGTGACAACGCAAAATGTGCGATATGCTTGCTGGTGAGCTAGAGTGTGGGCTGCAGGGCAGCGGAATGTGTGAGTACGTGTCGTAGGTGTTGCGTCTGTCTTGAGTTAGGCATGCCGATCCAATTGAGTTTGGAGAGCTTGTCGCTGGTCTGAGACTTGACTATGACAGATCTGCGTGCCATCTAGGCACCACACTGGTCGGGAGCTATTCCCACTCCACTGATGAGTCCATGGGAGGGCGAAACCAGTAAGCATCGGAGACGAATAAATGCTGAATCTCGGATTTGCGTGAGTCCCGAGGTGCCGCACGGGTGAAGTTCCTGCGCTAAAACTCTAAGCTCGTAACATTATGCCCAGTAGAAAATTATGAAAAACTTAATCTATGCATGATTATGCTGAAACAATATAATACTAGTAAACATCAATAAGATTTACAATTGTGATCCTTGATCACTCATTTCTACCGGATTGCTTCGATCATTGTATACTACGGCAATGACGTCAGCTACGAGCCCCCTAGTTAAGCATCCTTTTTTATATTTTCTTCCTTGTTTAGAATTTATCCCTTCTTTATCTTTTCTTCCTTGTTTAGAATTTATTTTTGATGAATAGTTGAACAAAAATAACATGCTCATGTTAGAGAAAGCATGCTTTTTTTTCTTATGTAAGCATGAAATTTGAATTTTGAGTGTCTTTTCTTTTTGTTGGAGTTCTTTATCTTTTCTTCCTTATTTAGAGTTTATTTTTGATGAATAGTTGAACAAAAATAGCTTGAATGTTAGAGAAAGCATGTCATTTCTTATGCAATCATGAAATTTGAGTTTTGGTCTATTATTAGTCACTGAGAAGACCTCCTACGGGGTGGTCCAGTTGAGGGGCTTTGTCCCAGAGCACGTTAGATTTGGGTTCGAGACTCACCTGTTTCTCTAAATTTCGTGATAAATCTCTAGATATCCCCGAAGCCAAACAGCCTAACACTGGTTCCTAGCGGGTATCATAATGAGACCTCCTTCGGCTACCACCTAGTAAAGTCAACATTATATGGCGAGAAGTAATTGTTTGCATGATCACGCCTAGCAAGGATATCACCACTACCGGTAGCTCCCGGCTTCCCTTTTTGTTCGTCAACAAAAAAGTCACTTAGAAGATAAATACTGATAAAAAAAAGAAAAAAAGAAGACTTTATCCAAGTTTTTAACATGTTAATTGATTTTATAATGTAACAAACATACCTTTCATATTTTCTTCTAATGGTTTAGGATATTAGAATCAACAATTTTATCCAAGTTTTAATTTCGCATTGGATTGAGCCTAAAAATTTCAAATTGGGTTAATTAAAACCTATAACAAGGAGAAAAATTTTGAATTTAGATTGATTTTGAAGCAAAAAAATTTATAATAAATATTTTAATTTTCTTATTCGTGTATTTTATGAGTGTAAAATACTTTTTATATGTCATATTTTTCTTTATCTTAAATATTATTTATTTTTCTGTTAGACTTAATTATTTAAAATTTTTAAAAAATATACATCACATGCAACTCACCTGCGCAAAATACTAGTAGATATTAATTGAAAGTGCATAGCAAGTAAATGATGAAATAAGTATTTTATGTAGCTGGTTAAAACTTCATTTTAGATTACAACTCTAATGTCCATCGAAAAAATGTTGCAGTACAATTCTATATACTGATCTGTATAATTAGCATGAACAAATTTTAATTAGTTAAATTACAGTTTAAATGGGTCATAAATAAATAATTGATTTAGTAAATATTATGCCAGCTGATCAAATTATGGTGTATCTGGAATAACAGTACTACTTAATAAATATGTAATATTATAGATCTAATGGACTAATATGTGAAGTTATCAAGAAAATATTTAAGTAATTGAATTATATTATTTTTTTTAGTCAAATCTGTATATGTATTACCAACTAAAATTTAAAGATCATTATATTAATTTCATTTCAGCCAACACCCGTTAAGTCCATGAATTAGTTTCAACTTTTACAATTTGAACTCTTGTATAACTCTTACTCCCTCAGTCCCCAAACTCCACTTATATCGAATTCATTTTTTTCTCATCTATTTCTTCTATTCGTTTTCTTTTCTTTTTTTTTAGGGGGGAAAATTATTATTGTGCCCTTTGAAGTAAATTGAAATCACCGATTACGTCGCTGTATTTTTAAAAGGTTTTATTGCATCCTTTGAGGTTAACAGTGTCAATTTTTCTTAACGTCCAAGGATACAATTTTTCTTAACTAACGTCCAAAGATTTTGATTTATTCAGGGATGTAATAATAATTTATCCTTTCTTTTTTACTTTTCTTTTAAAGCTTAGTTATGAATCTATATCTTGAAGACTATTTCTATAAATTACAAATCAAACTAACAAGTACAAATCTACCATATCTTATAGTTTTTCTCAATTCCAAAACCATTGCTTCTCTCCATTTGATCTCATTCTATTTCTTTCTTTTCGTTCTTCAGTCTATATTGTTCTCTGTTCTATTCTATCACCTAACTCTTTATATATACACATTTTTTTTCTTTTTTTTTAACTCATAAAAGTTTCACTTATTTCACTTATCTCAATCTTCAATTCATGCATTACTGACTCATAAGTTCCAAAGTCGGGTCAACTAAGTGAAGGTCGCACCATTTTGCTAAGCATAACTCTTTTCTATTTCTTTTCCTTCTTTTATCCTTTATCTTCTGTGGAATTTCCATTGCAGTCCCTAATTTAGACATTTGTCTAATTTAGTCTTTGTCATCATATTAGATTCTATTCAATCTAGACTTTTGGAAACATTAATACTGATTAAACAAACTATTTTATCATGTAACAAATAATAGCACATACCATATAAATAAAATTGTCATTATAATTTTACATCATTCTTGCAATTATAATAAAAGCACCTTTTGTTTAGAATAAAATCGATCTAAGCATGATTATACATGAGGGTTGTCGCATCCAAATACACTCAGATATTACTTTTAGCCTTAATGAATATGGAATCCTAATTTCTCCTAGCTTTGCAAAGGTTTCTTCTTCCTACGAGAGAGAGGGTAAATCTCACTCCTTAGTTGTGGTTGAGTGGGAATAGAAAGTGGAGGGATTTTAGGGACGAAATAATTGTAGCAACTCATCTAAAATATGAATTCTTAATTGCATTAGGGTGAGAGAGTAGTAAAATTATGATTTGAATGATGTCTATCAAGGGGAAATCAAAATAGATAATAGAGAGAGGTGAAGAGTTGTGTTTCTGGTGTCCTTAGGGATTGTTACATGCGTAAGAGAAAGGAAAATAGAGGGGTGATGTTTAAAAGACTTAGAGGCCAAGTTGTCACTTAAAAGTGACATTCTAATAAGGGAAATGCAACTCACCCTAATGTCGTCTCATGTCAAAGGTGAAAGTGACATCAATCTCTCAGATCCCCTCCTAATATTACACCTCACTAACTCTACTAAGGACTTGTGCTCCTTAGTTAAGGTTGTGCACCGATCCTCTTGATTATGCTAACTTAGCCATTTTCCCACTCCAAATAATCTAGTTTCATTAGAGCTTGACTACTATGTTTTTACTTAACCCTAATTAGTTTAATGATCACTTAACCACGTTAAACATCTCTCCGCATTTTAATCCAGTTTACTTGTAGTAGCGATTATAGATAACCTTTTTTAACTTTGAAGGATGAATAAGGGATGGCTTTTTATTGCTTTTCCACATACAGATTTAATGTTGTTGCTTCTAAGAACAATAATAAACATTAATGTTAACAAGTGTTTTCAAGCCTTTAAAATTTTAGTTGGTGTACATAGGTATACAAAACATGTATAATTTATTTTTAAAAATGATTTAATTGTTTCTAGTTGGTGTACACAGATGTATAAACGTTTATGATGTTCTAGTGTGCATAGGTGAATAGAGGTATACAAATGTTTACATTTTTTTAGTGTACATTAGTGCACACAGGTGTACAAGCATTCACAATTTTTAAAAAACTAATATAATGGATTTTAGTGCATAATTGTGTAGTTTTGCAACGTAAAGGACTAATCTTGTAGTTTTATAAAATTTTAAGGATTGAATAAATAATTTAACAGAAAATATCTTTTTGGAGAAACCCTAGCCGCCCCGACACGTCTCCTCACTCCAGCACCATTGCCACCACCATACACAAGCCTAATCTATTTCCCTGTTGTTGCCACCTCTGAAGCCGCTAAGTCTATACGTCATCACTCTTAGTCGACATAATTTTTTTTTCTCCTCACAATTTCTATTACATTTTT
Organism: Flueggea neowawraea; assembly: GCA_948243855.1. Taxonomy (NCBI): domain Eukaryota; kingdom Viridiplantae; phylum Streptophyta; class Magnoliopsida; order Malpighiales; family Phyllanthaceae; genus Flueggea; species Flueggea neowawraea. The sequence continues at coordinate 2,906 of CAODLS010100643.1, read as the reverse complement.
TTCTAGAAAATGCTATCTACTAATATTTCTTTTCTTGTCCTTCTTCATCTTCGGTGTCTCTCTAGAATACTCTAGGTCTTTTAATATCCTCAAGAACCTTAATACCACTGTTAGAATTTTAGAGACATAACATTAATGATAATAATCAAACTAACGAAAGAAATAAAACAAGCCACACTACATTTGACGCCACTAAATCTGAAAAGAGGAGAGAGAAACAAAGAGGGATGAGAAGAAGAGAGAGAAAAAATGAGGGAGAGAGATAGAGGCGAGATTTGTAGTGGAGGAGAGACGAGATTTTCGGTTATATTTAAAATGAAGTGGCATTTCAAAAAATGGATTGGCATATCTTCACAAATTAAGTTAGACGAGATTTCCAAATGATATTTTTATAAACATTCTATATTGATTTTTGGTCCAAATAACAAAAAAATTATAAAAAATACAATTTCAATTATTTTTTACTTGTATTCATTTTGTATAGATTTTGTGCGCATTTTAGGTGTTGTACACATTTGTGATTGTTTTGTACCCGTCGTGCGTTATTAACTTCTTGGCGCATGGTAAAATTGTAATCTATATATTATATATATATATACTAAAGCTACTTACATTAGAGTTAAAAGTTTGCCATTTGGCATGTTCTTAGATTGACATGTGGTTTGCTCTTTAATTCTTAAATAAATATTGTTATTGTAAAATCTCGCCCATTTTTAATAGGATTCCTGTAGGTTTCTGATGTAGTCTAATGTGATCTTGAAGGTAATCATACGTATTTGTCGAGGATTAGGTGTCATCGAACCTCGAGGGAAGTTCAGTGCATGTGGGGAAACGTGAGACGTCGAGTATGTGATGGGAGAGTGAACAACGTACGTAGCACGTTGTGCAAGAGGTACGTTGTCTGGAAAAGTAGCATGGCATACGTTACATAGGTAAGACGTACGTTGTCTAACTATGACGTATGTTGAGGTGTGTTTATTCGAAACTCATAGCTACTGGAAGCATTACCACGTACGTTATAGGGTCATGACGTACGTTGTTCATCACCACGACGTACGTTGCCACTATGTACGACGCACGTTGCCTTTGATTTGCAGTGCATAAAACGGGCCGAAACACGTCATTTCGTCATTTTTCTCTCAATTTCTCACTCAAAACTCTCTCAAATCATCTGAATCTCTCTACATTGGTTCCCCAACGTCCCTAGTCCACTTCTGAGGTAAGATCAACTCCTTTTCTTCCATTTAAACACCATTTTGAGCTTTGATTCATACATGCAAGCATTTGTCCGAAAATCACATAGGTTCTGATTTCTCATGATTCTGAATTAGTTGATGTTAGAGGATATTAGGATAAGTGTTAGGGGACTTGTAGGAACGTTGTTTAAGTTTTGAATCAAGAGATTTGGTGTGTTTTTGGAGAAGTTAGGGTTTGGTTCGGGTTTTGCCAAATTGTGGGAAACCTATAGATTGCTTGTGAAATCTGAGTTCAAATTCATGTTCAAAGGACGAATTTGAGTGGGAATGCGAGTCTGATTTTATCGGGTAATGAGCGGAACTCGATTTTGGCGTTTTCGTAAATATTTTCCCGATACGACAGAACTAGGGCATTTTTGCAAATATTTTATGTCGTAGTTAGAATTGTGAATTTTAGAGACTTTGAGGATAAATATGATTTTTGGGATCATAGGGACTGACTTGTAATTTTTATAATAAATTCGTGATTTCTGAGAATTGGGGTCGAATTTGGGGATTCTGATTTATGAACTGTGAGTTAGTAATCTCAGGGTACCTCGGGAATAGTTTCATGAATTGTCGAGTCTCGGGGACTAAAACGTAATTTTACATCGGTCGGATACCAAACTATAATTTTACGTAAATTTTGGATTTTGACTCGAAAGTGATAAATTCACTTTCGGATTATATTTTGGGTGACTTCGAGAGTCTACATGTGCATTTTCATATCATGCATTTGATATTTGTCACAGTACCATATTGTGACATTTGTGTTGTTTGATTGTATACAGCTTCATGTTCTTGCCAGCGAGATTAGCGACCAACGAGTGAGACTTGACTGGTGCTTTGGCTTGAATTTCCAGATGAGTGAATAGCAGTTTCAGACACATTGGTTGTGTCTTGAACTTTATTTACTTGTTTTTGATGTGTTGGATTTTTATCTGAAAATGATTAATCTAAAGGATTGACTGAGATAAAACTGGTTATTTGTGTAATAATCGATTTTGGATTTGAAATGATATATATGTATTATATATCTTTGATATGTTTTAAGTGCTGGACTGCATGATATGATTTTGTACTATATGTTAGTACGATTATATGTTAGTACGATTTGGTTTTCGATATGGGGACACTTGTGCTACTAGGCATGTAGCCTTTGGTATACCAATGTCTGATATAGCCCAGCTAACAGGGTTGTCGGTAGCCATGTTGCCCCGATCAGACACATGATTTGTTTATGATAGAAGCGGGTCCTCATCACTGTGGCTGGTCCACACATTTCGTGATATATGGCAAAGTCCATATCGCGCTTGCTTAGTCACATATCGTTTGTATATGTTTTGACATGAAAATATGGATTTAAAATCTTAAATGATTTTAATACACCTTTGTGCATGTTGTTTGTTGTGATTGCAAATGGTTTTGAAATAGATTTTCAAAAGGCTATTATTGTATAGCGTGTATATTTATATATACTTAAGAAAACTGCTTGTGGTAGTTGCGAACTATTTTCAAAACAAACTCTATGAGCCACGTATGAGGTGCTCTGGAGTGTTATTCCTCACTGGGATTAACCCCCATTTTATTTTCTGTTGTGGATGATTCTATCTTCCAGATGCACAGATTTTGGTTTCGGCATTTATTTCGCATCTTGGACTCCCATGAGGA